>JBBPMO010000723.1:0-17885 GCA_038090315.1 Xanthoconium stramineum | reverse complement strand
ATAGAAGGAGAGCTGTAAGATGGTTGTCACCTTGATGAAAGGAAACACCATGGCATGTTATAACATTGTTAGATTCTCTGTACTAGTGCATGATTGGAGTAAATCTGAGCGCCGATGGGTGGTGGAACCAGCTTATGGAACTGTATTTTTGGAACTGTATCTATCACCATCAAAATGGACAAAGAATCAGCACGTCTTTTTCTGGTAGCACACGGGATGAGGACCTTGGATACTACTACTATATACCACAACAATGGACGATGTAACACGAGAACTGGATCGAATGTCAGTCTCATGCACAGTGAATCTTGCCATGGCAGTTCGGATGCACTTGCCTGGACCTGAGAGCGTGCTCAACAGCAGTCAGGTACTCAACCATCTCGTCTTCCCACTCTTCCCAACTCACATTCATCGACGCCACAAACAAGGCTCACAAGAGCCATTCCAGAATGTTCCTCTTCTAAAAAAAACCGATATTGGAAGAACCACCCCGGGCCTGCTGGGTAGTCAGCGGACCCAAAATATTCAGAGCATCTCTGAGACAGCGCTTGACATTTTTTGCGGGACAGTCTTGGGTAAGTTTGCTGCCTAACAAAGAACATATCAGGATAACGCACCGATGACTCATGACACGAACAAAAGTACGTGCCTTTTGAAAATGGTATCGCCTCGGGAGATAAATGCACACCAAGAAAGCAATCCCTAAAGTTAGGTACACCCACCAACACAGGTAGAAGAGTGTCCATTTTGAGTCAAGGCAGGTAAGTGGGAATGGACGTAGGCGCCAGCAGCGCCCAGGCGACACATGGCACGCCAAGTGGAGCGGTGAGCCGAAGTCGTGAGATTGCGACTTGGATTAGTATGTATTCTGGAGTGCGTTTCCCAAGCATTATCTTGAAGAAGAGCACAATACTCGTGGAGTCTTGGGGCTATCGGGGGCGATGAGTTGGGAGAGAACGAGGGTGGGGATGTCGACGTCGACGGTGACCAAGATTGGGGTATGAGACTGCCTGGTGGAAAACGAGGTGAGGAGGGCAATGGGTGGTTGGAGGAAGATGATATAGAAGAGGTGGAATGAATAAATTGAGGAGTTTTGCAGATTTATTGTGTTCTAGGGAACATTTGCACAACACTTGAATGTATCTGTCTGACACTGCTGACACGATCCACTACTACTCTCAAAGATGCAACTCAGTATTGGACAGTCTACTACTAGTCTCTGTCAAGTTTCAGTCTTTGGCATTAGCATCAACCAAAACCGGCGTGCAGGCATGAGAACAGTCGATGGTTCCTTGGCGGTTGCGGAAGAGATCCCAGTACTGAGCTCGCATCACCGTCCCGATCAATTGAGCGCACGGAGCCAGCACCCAAGCTCCATTGCCACGCTGGCGTGTGTCCATTTGCCTACCGAAACCGACGACGACGACGACGACGACCCTGGGTCTATATCGTCAATGACAGCCACGCCTTTCCCAAGCCACCCGAGAACGTCTCGAGTTCCCGCACACACAAACCAAACCATGTGGGCTTGCATACCTTTTGTCCGCACCTTGGGACGAGTGTTGGGAGCGAGTGAAGTGTAGACAACGTTAAGATGGGGAATGCATACGGAAAATTTCCTAACCGTGCCTGCAAAGCCGAACAGCTAGTCAACATGTGCGATGGACAAACGAGGATGAAACAATGCGAAGGGGGTAGTTCACCCCACCCATGTAATCGACCCAACTCAGTCCTTCCGAGACTCCCTCACATTGATCAACGTCGACGCAAAATTGAGTATAATTTTGATGAGTGTACAATCCTAGCAGACCCGAGTTGATGGGTGATTCTGCTGCAAGGGTCTGCGGTGAGGAAAAATGGTAAACCACAAGGCATCGAATGTCCTAGGAAAAGCTTGCCTCTGTGCACACTCTACTTGCCTTTCGGTCGTGACGTGAAAGCCACACAGGCAATAGCGGTGGATCTCTTAGTTGAATATCAAACTTCCACGCTTTCGGGGTGTCCTTGGCCGAGAGGTGAGACGTGGGGGGATCAAATTTACCTGGATAAAGAAGTATGTTATCAGCGACAGTTGCAAAAATAAATCGTCACCGATGCTTGTTGTACAAGATCTTGCCCGTCAAATGAAACAATACCAGACTCTGCTCTCATCTGGTAACAGCTTCCAAAGCCACTCGGACATTCATGGACTTCTTCATTCTGCCGACGTCCTTGCGAGCTACCTTGTCCTTCGACCTGGTTGATGAAGCGGAGAGGTCCATCATGTATGCGAACTGAAGCCATGATCGCGCTTCGGATGTCCCCATTGAAGGACTCCATAATGATGTCAATGACTTCGCGAGAAGGCCGTTTGCCTCTCTTGTGTGATTAGCGCCTTCAGCGCCTTCGTCACCAATGTTGAGGCTATTGGATTAAACCTGGAGAACGATAATCGATCAAAACAGCCCAGGAGAATGTAAGGCAAAGTAGCAATGCATCGTACCTAATGCATGTCAAGAACGGACTTGTTAGTAACTAACACGTTCTGGATGTCCAACACTTCCTTCCGATCCCATCTGCGCCCGCTACTACCCTCCTAGTCGTTGTCGTCAGGTTGCTCGGCCCGAAGACCAGAGTCTGGCACGATAATGATGATGGGTGGTCCTAGATCGGACACATTCGAAGAAGGGATGTATAGAAATCGTAGGGCAGCTTGGAATTGTACTTGAGCAGGTTGGTGAAGAAGGTTAGAGAGGTCTTCCAGAAGAATGAGCTGACGTTTGTCGGAGCGTCGAGTGGATGATTGCATCTCTGAGTCCATAGTGCGCATTTCGGCGCCATTGCAAGTCGTCAATGTCCTTTTGTTTCCTTATTTGGTCAGTGGATGTGACTGACAAAATTGCCTCATTTGTTGCAGCTGAAAGCCACCGAGGAGCTCAAGGAAAAGGCCAAGCGAGGGAACGACTCGAGGCGATGCAGCTAAAAAAGGAGGGCGAAGTGGACATTCGAAGGGAGCTTGCCGGTCTCGGGGATCTGGATGTTCGTGTGCTTCTTGTAATGGCAACCCTCATCTCAATGAGGGCTATGTCATGTAGCACTACACTTTCTGTTAAATCTGAGGGATATTGGAGATTGGTCATCTCTTGTGTGTGGATGTAGAGATGGTTCAAGCGATGGTACTACTTCCACGAGGTCTGGCGGTCAACAAATAGTGGGCAGCAAAACATGGGGCGATACACGAGTAGAACAAATGGGCAACGGCGTGTCATGTCCTCCCCTCCACTTCCTCTCCTCACTCATGATTTGAGCAACCACGATTTGTTAGTGAGCGTCCAATCGTTGATGATTTCCAAAATGAGCGACGACCGACTTGTCAACGTGCCTTCAGTGGGGGTCAATCTAGCGAGCGGGAGTCCCAATCAACGGAGAAGGGGCAAGGGTATACCTTGAGCTCTGTCACGTTTCGATCCTTAATTTTTGCATTGGGCAAATCGTTGGCCCACGTGAAGTATATCCCCTTGACTAATTCGCCCGCCAAAAAACGTTGGCGGTCACACAAGGAAACAGAACGACAGACAACGCCAGCGCACCATGATGAAACAATGACCGTGGTTCGTTCTACTTGTACCGTCTGAACTGCCACGCCTGGCCCGTCGTCGTCATGCAAACGACTCTCTCCCATGCGTCTGCGCCAAACTTTTGGAGTGCATTGGTGCTGTCGACGATGAAGTACCGTTGGACGGTGCTAGATCCCGATCCGTGGGCGGCCGCAGCCGAGCTTGAGGTGGCGCTGGTGGAGAAGGCTGCGGCGGAGGCAGTGGGTGGGTTGCGTCGTCGATCAATGTGCAAGAGGTCTTCAGTGCGCGGGTTTCCAGCTGCTGCTGCACGTTCGCGTGCGGTCGTCGAAGGTTCGAAGCTGTGGTTTGGTGGGGGGTGAGTACGTTGCGCGCAGGCACACAAGATAATACTTACACAGCCTCTTGTAGGAATGATTTGACGCTGTACATCGTTATCAATGCCATGGGTGAGGATGCTGATGGTGCAGGTGCAGGTGCACTTCCTGGTTTGACATCCCGGAGCTTCTTTAGACGTTCAGTAAAACTGCATGGAGAGTGGAAAAATTCTATGAGTGTGTAACATTGGTGTCTCGTGGTGACCATAGGAAAGGAAAATGAAACGTACGTTTGGTTTGGTACCCCTCAGGACCGTGTTCCTGTCTCGAAGCTCAACCTCATTTTGTTTTATTCGTTTGACGACTTCCATGTCCTGTGTATCGGCGACGTGCTGACGTTTGCTGGGCGATATGGTCTCAGATGCATGTGAATGGAAAGCGTGTTTTGGCGTTGTAGAGGGTGCCGCGCCCCTGCTCAACGCGGCGGCGTTCCCGGGGGTGTTGTGGACTCTATCCAAGATGGATTGGCGCCAACTCACGTACGAAACGTTGGGGGACTCACCGGCCTTATCCGTTCCAAATCCACGACCTTGCCTTCCAACCACTCGACGATGCTCTTTCGCTCGGTCACGCTCACGAAGCTGACGGTAAGGCCGCTCTCGCGCTCTTGTCACATGTACTCGGCGCAGGGTGCATCGCGGAGCAGCCAGGCGAGATAGACGGCCTCGAGGGTGTAGACATCGGTAGAACCTGATTTGGTGTAGCGGGTCGGGGATGATTTTGGGAGTGAGGGAGAAATGCATCACTGCGAGGAGTGTCTGTGTGGGCTGTCTGTTGGCGAGGTATGCGATAGGCATGTTGGATTTGATGACGTGTCGGCGTGCGAGCAGTAGGTCCATAGTACGGTACTTGTGTACTTACAAGGAGTCTAACATTAGGTAATCACATAAGATCGTAATCATGTTCTCCTCGTCCCGCTGGCTGGTTACTAGACCGTCCGCATCAGGTTTCACTCGTTCTCTGAAACAGCGTTCCTCGGCCAATCCTCAAAACCACCTCCACTCATAGATGACTCCACGTCGGCTCCCGACTACAAAACCTCGCAGAGAACATGGCCTTCACCTCTCCCAGTCTCGGACGTGCCGCGATCACGCAGCGCTGAAGAGGCCGTGACCAACATCTTCTATAATATTCCCCCGCCGAACCTGGAACCTTATAAAAAGTATGTCTTGTGCATCCACGTCAACCAGCCCAATTTATTCTTCAGACTTATCCTCAATTGTCTCGTTTAAGACGAACCTGGAGTTTTGTCGCACATATCTAGCATCTTGGCCGGTCGAGGGTTCAACACTGACTCCCTCGTCATCTGTCGCGCCGAAATCCGCGACCTGAGTTGCATGTCGATCGTCCTCTGTGGTCAGGACAGTGTTGTCGAACAAGCTCGTCGGCAACTCGAGGATCTGGTACGCTCTTCTTTTGTTAGGATGCTTCTTGTCACATTGACGAGCACTGCAGGTCCCTGTGTGGGCTGTCGTCGACTATGCCAATACCTACGTGATCTCACGTGAACTGCTCCTCGTCAAAGTCTCCGTCCTCGGACCCGAGTACCTCGAAGACCAGTTTGTCGGTGGACCCTTACACGAAGCCTGCCGGAGTTCACACTCACTTGCGCCAACATCCACGTCCCCCTCCAGCGCCTCCAAAGCTAAAATCCAAAACTAACCCTGACCTTCAAGGACACACGGTATGAGTGTGTCTCTCTGTGACTCATGCTGGCATTGTCGCTGTCTAGAGCTTCAATGATCTGGCTTGCGTATGCAACGTCCCCGACAACCACTACTAGATTACTGATAACACATCCATAGCACCTGGCCAACGATAAATCCAAGGAACTTGTTGTCAATATGGCACAAGATATGGGGACACATCCCTCCCCCAACCCAAGGATGATGCAGGCTAAGGTAAGTCTTTACATGTGTGGAAGCACACATTGTGGTTCTGATCGTTCCTGATCCCAGTCCATGGCCAAGTTCTTGAACAGTGGCCTAATGTTTCACATACTCCAACTTTTTTGTATGTCTTCTCAACTTATCATGACTCGTACTCATCTGAACCTGTAGTGGCAAATCACCAACAGTATGCGGAATCAGAAAAATAAATTGAAATAAAGCATGGAAACAAATGTGTGACTTACTCATGCAATTTTGCATAACAACATTAAATATTACTGTATATTGATCTTTCCTCCTTCAAATGCTGTATATAGACTTCCTGTAAGACTGCTTCCACCTTGGTAGAAATGTTTAATGCCTTGTACTTTTCAGCAGCTGAAAGAATTGGCTGGAGGTCCTTTTGTTGAGAAAGAAAGAAAGAAAGCTCCAATGTGAAAATTGCATCTGTATCATAAGGAGTTGACAATATTCATATATATAAGACATTAAAAATATACCAACACCAGCATGCAAAGTCTGTTGCCATATAAAGGCCTTAACCATCTTTCAAAATCAGGAACATACATAAATGCTAAACATCAGTATGCTTACTTGCCCCTGTGACTTGAGGGCAGCAGCTTTACTTGCTTGAAGCACAGCCTATATTAAAAATAAAAAGCATCACACTCTTAAGTGAAGGAAAATTTAGATACTTGAGATATATTCATGATCAAATAACTGTTGAAATGTATAATGAATAACCTGTAACTTAATTCATTTTAAAAATAAACATCCTGACATGTTATTATTAGTGACAAAGAATTATAAGATGGGAAATGCACACCTGCTTGGAAAAATATGGATAAGCTAATGCATGAGCAATAATGTAAAGTAAACTCACATCCTATTAATGCAATTATATATATAGGCATTATAAGAAAATCTACCAGCTGTCAATTTTACTGACATATAAGCAACAATGCAGAGAAAGGTAGTAATAATTACTAACATTCTATTTATTCAAAAGAAATTGAAATAAAACAAGAAAATTAGTGAATGGATGGTATGTATGTGATATAAGGTAAATTGCATAACTCACCCTCTATGATACCCAGACAAGATTGGAGAATTGGCATGAAACTCTGAGCATAATTTCAGTGACCAATATGCCAGAATGGATACACTATGAGTGGCAGAGAAGGACACAAAATTGAAATGAAATTATAAGCATAACTCCAGCAATTCATTTGCTAGAATACATCACTCATAAACAATGTGCATCAGAGTAATATGTAAAATGGCCATAAAACCATGAGCACCATTCCAATCATCAACATGTCAGAGTACACAACTCACCAACTGTGAGTGCCAGAGCAAGATGCAGAATGGACATGAAACCATGAGCACCATGCCAGTCATCAACATGCCACAATGTACAACTCACCAACTATGAGTGCCAGAACAAAATGTAGAATAAATAGAAAACCATGAGCACCACTCCAGTCACCAACATGCCAAAATACACAACTCACCAACTATAAGTGCCAGAGCAAAATGCAGAATGGACATGAAACCATGAGCACCATTCTAGTCACTAAAATGCCAGAATGCACAACTCAAATTCTATGAATGCCAGAGTAGGATGCAGAATGGACATGAAATCATGAGCACCATTCCAGTCATCAACATGCCAGAATGCACAACTCACCAACTATGAGTGTCAGAGCAGGATGCAGAATGGACATGAAACCATAAGCACCATTCCAGCCACCAACATGTCAGAATGCACAACTCACAAACTATAAGTGCCAGAGCAGGATGCAGAATAGACATAAAATCATCAACACCATTCCAGTCACCAAAATGCCAGAATACACAACTCACCAACTATAAGTGCCAGGGTAGGATGCA
This sequence comes from Xanthoconium stramineum, assembly GCA_038090315.1. NCBI lineage: Eukaryota > Fungi > Basidiomycota > Agaricomycetes > Boletales > Boletaceae > Xanthoconium > Xanthoconium stramineum. The sequence continues at coordinate 10,172 of JBBPMO010000723.1, read as the reverse complement.
GAATAGACATAAAACCATCAACACCATTCCAGTCACCAACATGCCAGAATGCACAACTTTCTCTCTATGAGTACCAAAGGAGGATGAAGAATAGACATGAAACCATGAGCACATTGAGTTTATAACTTCATATCTCACCCTGACATGTTAAAATCAATATGAAAGCTTGTTCAGTCTCTCCTTAATCTCACCATATGTAGAAGTTGCTGTCGGAGCAATGCTTTTGGAGGTCAAGATTAAGCCTTACTCAAATGAGATCTATTAGACCATTCAGGACAAAGAAATTTTTAAAAGCATACAGTCTTGTTGCATATTTGACAGAGTGCTAGATTGGTCTCCTGGGCAGAAACCAACATCATTTGCAATCTTCTTCACTCAGAACAGCTGCAGTGACCTCCAGCAAATTATTGGATCCTTCATTTGACTTGTGGATGCTTAATATACAGTCAATTGTATAATCCAGTACAAGAGAAACATGAGACTGACATTCAATCCTAATACTTGACTTTCAGGGATAAGTCATCTTAGAAAGACAACCCCATGTGCAAGCTTCACCAAAAAGCTCTTCCATGAATGGCTTGGCCTTGCAATGGCAACTTTAGATCAGCCGATGTCAGCTTTGCCAGTGCCAATGGCCACAATACATTGATTTTGGTGAAAAACACCACAACAAGAACTGACGAGATCAGGGTCACATTTTCCAAAGAATTTTTCTGCAGTGTTGGATCGCTCAGTCAATCTTCTACATGGAGATATAGTACCTGTTCAACAGAACATATCACTCGATGTACAATACCACAACTCCACCGGTTACCATACCGCATGAATGCGTTTCTTGAGGGTGGTGTTCACCCTATCCGCGAAGCACCTCGCAACATGAACGGGCCTAGCGACTGGCTGACGAGCAGTCACCGTCCCCTCACAAGACAAACATGTTCAAAATGCAGGCGGCGGGCAGGGCAGACAAGTGCGATGACAAAGGTTGTTCTGTCAGACCTGAATATCGTATCTTTTCCTGCAGGATAGGAGGGTGCGGTTGAGCCGATGAACAAGTCGGCCGAATGCAAACCTCACTTATTACATGAATACGAACTATCGATCGTGGCCAACGCGCCGAAACGAAAACATTCGTTTCCAGCCAAGGTCTTATTTTGATTCCTATATCGCGTACTTAGCAAGACGGTGGATGGATCATGTCAGCACTTGCACCGACGTGGTCAGTCTGATGACATGTGACCCACATCAAAGATACAGTACGACAAAGATGTGGTTGCCGAGGAGGACGTGGAAGGAGATGACGTTCGGAATCGATCAAGGTGACAGTCTTCATATCGCCATCACAATCAAGCGCGACCGCTTCGCTTTTGTTATAGTCCGATAAATGATAAGTCTAGGGATGAGGAGGTCAATGACAGGCGTTCAATGCACGAATAACTGTCCGTGCATACCTGAGCCGAAAGTTTGCGCTCTTCTGACTTCGACCGTCGGAATCAAGAGCTGTCTGAGCTTGTGATGTGATCGAACGACGAAAAGAGGACATATGTTGACGCGTAAGTCCGTGGGACAATTACCAGATTGAGAAACACGGAGAAAATTGGAGAAGTGCCGGCCTGGGACGGAAGTTGGCTCGGACGCAGCTGGGCGTTGACGATGGTAAGAGCTGCCCAGCGAAAAGAAGGAGACAGACCTTTCTCTGAGAGATTACATCAGCCACATTCGACATGTTTTACTCCTCCCTAACAACCTTGTAGATTAAATGCGAGATAACGTTGTCTTCGTCAATGCCTAACAGTTGTGTCGGAGGGACTTCTGCGGGTGAGAGTATTGTCAGCGGAAGCGGTACGCGATGGAGGATGCTGAACTACCAGGGGTTTATGAGAAGGGGAGTTGCCTCAGGATGGTCGGTGATGAAACGACGGAGTGATTGGACCATGTGAATGTGAATCGACCTCGATGGTTCACGACCGGGATCAACCAAGTTGAGTAGTAGTGAGCTAGTTTCGTTGCATGTCGTTACTCAGAAAATTCAGAACAAATCAAGAGGCTTACCTTACGCCAGAACGCTAACCGACACAGAGTGACAGAGTGTACGACGAGACCGAGTTCGCGTGGTAATAATAGTGGATGTTTCCATCCCTGTTCAAACCTGAGTGAGTGACCGCTCTGACGTTCAAAGCAGAAGACAGACCCCTTGCCAGCTGGCGTAGAAGCAACCAGTGAGTGCGACGAACACGAGAAAGGAAAAAAAAAAAGGAAGGGTGCATACCAAGAAACAGGATGCCATTGTCACTCCAGAAGGCTGGCCGATCGCGAGGGTCTTCACATTCCCAAGTCCTCCAGTCTCCCAAATGCTGACCTGCCGGTCGCTCATCTTGCTGAACCCAGTCGTTGCGATGCGATCATGCTCTCCCGTCCAAACAATCCTGGCGCCCTTGATACCGCCATGGCCTTCAGTGATACGGACGGGATCAGCACCAGTCCTCGGGCCAAAGAGATGGAGCTTCACATCGAACGCGAGAGACCGTATGGTATCCCCGTGGCCATTTAAGGTGGAGCGCGGACATGACGGATCATCGAGACCCCCAGAGTTCGACGAGATGCTCGCCAGATGCGGTGGCGAGGACATTGGCAGCAGTTGGATGCCAGGGAACCTGGCCGACTTTCTTGGGGCTCACGGCGACCCAGCGACGCGCCCCAGGTCTTGAGGTTCCCAAGCGTCCGAGGTCCAACCATCAAAGAGGCTATCCAGAGGAGAGAAGTACCCGTCTTCGGAGGCGGAAGCGACGAGCTTGTTGTCGGCAGGTGACCATGCGGTGTCCAGCGCGAGCACGGGCGAGAGGAACGACGTCGGGGAGCCTGGAGGTGTTGATGACTTACGGAGCACAGAATGTAGCGTTGGCATAAAAGAACAAAGACGAGGCTGGAATACAGAGAAGAAGAGTCCAAAGCCAAGCGGCGTTGGAGGAGAGGTGAGGGACATTGCGAGGCAACATGTTTGTCTGGGTTATTGTCAGACACCTAAAAATAAATAATAATAATTAGTATTGTTAACGCTGTTAACCACTTAGCAATAGTAAGATTATGAACGGACCAGCAATGTGACTTCCCTCAAGTTTTTGTTCATGCTTAGAGTACTTAGACAGCTACATATCTCAGGTAAAATTTTCAGGACGGTAGAGAGACAAGAATGTATGTAAATTTCATGTTTTAAAAGCTTTGCATTACCCATGTAATGAAAGTAGGCACTGCAAATTTAGAACGTATATGAAACAGGACAGAAGCTATCCTAAAGGGGCTTTCTTTTCGCTCAAGATGAAACACTCTGTGACATGCGTGGCTCAATGCGATAGTTCTCGACTGAAAGTCTCCAGACGATTTGGTCATCAACGTATGCCGAGGCCACCTGAGGACAGACCAAAAATGAGTGGTAGGGATGCAATGACAGTGTTGGAAAAAAACGCTAACGTTACGAAACATACTTATAACCCAAAATATAGAGGATGACCCCCGCTTGCCACTTGGAAGGGTTCTCGGCGCCGAACCATGCAAACGAGACTGCAACTGCGACGGCCATGAATATGATGGTAACGTTGGGTCTTGAACAATCTCAGACATTTAAATTCATGGTGCAATACGTAAACTCACCTCCACTCACCATAATCTGCCCATGCTCCGACGACAAGAAGCAAGACCGCTTGAGCAGCGAAACTGATACCGTCCGCGAGAAGGATGATGGAATTGACTGTGAAACAATCAGGTAAGCTTTCGATAGCATTCACAGAGCGATACGAACTGTCTCTGATGCGCCCAAGGTATGGAAGTACATGACCCGTGTTGGTACCCAGAATACGGAGGATATGCTGGATCGTAGCTAGCGAGCTAGAGCAAGTTCTGGAACTGAGAAGGATCAAAGTTGAAGCTGGATAAGTCGTTGTTTCCCTAGAGTCGTGTCAGCTGCCGGTATTCCCAAATCGTGGGACGATTCCGAACCGAACGTACGACATAGTAGAGATAAAAAGCCCAAAGCTCTCTATAGGATGAGAGAAATGTCGCCTCCGGGCTTTCAGACTCGGTTGGCTCCTCAGTGATGACTTTTGGCTCACCCGATTTAGAGAGCCCAGTTCCATTCTTGGGAGACTCGAGGCTAGAACGCCCAAGCTGCTCAATATCCAGCTTGCTCGTGAAACCTTGCCTGAGTACCAACCGGGTATGTTATCTTGAACAAGTTCACACACCGGCGTCTATTTGGCTAAACTTCCAGCCGTCAGTGTGACAACGTCGTACCATCCCCCATTTGGCTCATACCCTGATAAGTTCTTGAGCTTGTCGTGTGTGAACGATTCCTCCAGTTCATAGATGTCCTTGTCGGTTACTTCCTTGAACAGGGGTTCACACTTTCCCCACTTGTGAGAACATGCTGTAGTGATCGTGTTTTGTGATGTCCTGGTCAGTGTGTGTTGTCGTGGAGGAGATGAACGTACTGAACTCCGGATGTGATTCGGACGCATTGGCTTGCTCTGGTTCGTGCAGAAGGTGGCCAGAGACGGTATTGATGAACATGAATCGCGTCCTGAACAGCCTCCTTGATCGCCGTCCTCGTGTGTGTTCTGGGTTTACGTACTGGGAATCATGCGCTGGGCAGTAAAATCAGTGGATGCATGCTGTATGAAGTCGAAGCTCTTACCACCAGTCTCTCGATCAGTTAACTGCGACAGCATGGTCTCGAATGCTGTTGTCGCATTTTAGTAGTCCCTGCATCATGTAGAGCTGCGTGCTTCATCCCGTAAACTCGTGGGAATGACGGATCAAGTTCGATTGCCTGATTGAACATGAACTAGCATGGCGCGGGATGAAGGGATGCACCTTGTTCGTATCATTCAGAGCTAAATCCCGCAGACCGGCAGCTATGTACGCCTTGCTCTGTTTGATAAAAATGAATTGTGGTGTGGCTGGATTGAGTGCCAATGCAGCTGAATAATAGGCAATGGCATCACTGTGTCGTTCGTGACTCATTGCGAGATCCCTAAGGCTCTCAAATTTGGCTGGTAAACAACGCCTGAACTTCAACCCACAGAGTATGTGAGGTCACTCACCAACAGCCTATTCTACCTGTTCATCGTGCACGTTTGCCTGCTCTACCAAATCATCCACCATTTGGCGGAAACACTCGGATGCGTCGGTGGTATTGTCAGTAGCTTCGAGACATTCAAACATGACCCAATAAATGGTGAATCTGGGGGTAGTGAACTCGCAACAAAGAGCTTTAGGTGGATGAACACACAAGACAAGAGGAAATGCTCACAGTGACGGCAACAACCAAAGCATTTTTCCAGGAGGGTCTTGCTAACATGGCTCTTGCCCACTCCAACAGCAGTGCGGGAATAGCATGAAGTGTCGCTGCATCACCATCATTCTTCGGAATAAAGAGACATTGTTTTGTGAAGTCTGACGGCAAGAGATGAGTGTTTGGTACAAAATGGCCAGAGGGGCTCACCTGCATCCCAGTCGACGATGTCACTACGCATATACACCTTTTCTTCGAAAGTATCCACCAGCTGGAGGAGAGGTTCCCCAACATTTTGTGTGCGACCTGCCGAATACAGGGCTCCACACAGATGCTGCTGGATTGTAATGTTGAGGTTGTCAAACTCGCATCCAGATATCTGTCAGAGAACGTCGGTAATTTGTCAAATGTCATATACCAGTCAGGAAACTTGCCAGTGAGACTACGAAGAGTGATTGACTTGGGTAGGGTCATAGTCGGGCTCGTGCACGCTCGAACAGCTATATCGCGTTGTCGTAGTTGCTCTTGCTCATTTCTTCGTTTCGGAGAAGATACATGTAGGGCTGTTGAAAACGCCAGTCGTGATATCTGTTTCATGAGTGCAATGTAAGCATGTATGAACTACATAACAAGTTGAGTTGAAGCGCAGTGTAGCGACAAGGTCGTCCATACGGGATATCGCATAAAGTTGTCGTCCGGCCATAAACACAATGATGGCTTGAGGAGAGTTGAGTAGTTGAGCAGCAATCGAGCTGAGAAGACACAGACCTTGATAAGGAGAACAAAGCTGACGTGAGACGAGTGAAGGTGCTCAGACGCGATGTCACAGGACCGATAGGCATTTCGTCTTTCTCGCTTGCTGACATGAGCCAAACTCTTTGCGATATTGGCAATGACGGATGGTTGGTTGAATCTTGGTGGCCTGGGGTAAAGTCAGCGTCAGTATCAGTGTGCGTGAGAGAGGTGTAACAGCACCTTTTCGGCATCAACGAGCGCCTGCTCCCAATATTGCAAACGAGCTCAAATGAGAGCTCGACTAGCGGGTACATGACGGGATGGATTTTGGAATGCAGAGATCGCTGAGGTCAACAATCTATCTGCTTCATTGGGCTTGCCATGTTTCCAGGAGTCGAGGACAGCGTCGTCGATCTGGATGTCAGGTTCCCGGAAGGCACAGTGTAGGAGAGACAATGAGATTAAAGCCTATACGAAAAGGAGAACGAAGTTGTTTAGATTCAGATATGTCACAATCTGCCGAGACGCTACTCACATGAGAGGCTTTCGAGCTGGTTTTCCCATCCTCTCCACCGATAGCAAGGAAACGGTCGTCTGGACTGAATGCGGTGGAGCATATGGTTCGAAGAGCGAGCCGGGGAAATGTTGACGTGTCCCAGAGAGTGAGTGAGCAGTGTGTAGAGTATGTGATGAATTCCTTGTGCCTTGGTAGGGAGGGCCGAGGACAAAGCTGGCACCACGGAAGCTTGGACAAGGTGGAAGTGAAGGGTTGGTCATTCTCATGGGAGCCGGTTGGTGGCATCGCCGCAGGAAAAGGTAAGCGGATGGTTGGAGTCTGGGCCGTCTGCACAACCGGAGAGGGTAGTGACTGCCAGCGGAACGCGAGATCGCTGAGGATGGGATGGTCCTGGACCAACTCCAGTGGCGCGAACACGGATGCATAAGGAAGGGTCGTAGACTGTTACCCCGTTCCATATTCTTGTCAGAAGCGTCACCCTTGTACTAAACTTTCTTGAGAAATGACTCACCCAATGAAGCTAGCATTGCCGACACCGAAAAATCGGGAAGAGACCAGATGATGCAATGTGCAAAAACATGACGCTGCTCAGAAACGTACACCGCGTTGTGTGGGATGGAACCATAGAGTCATAGACGGTGCTAGACGCATTTGTTGACAGACCATGTGTCAGTTGCTATGACCACATGCTATAATAAGTGATAAAGTCCGCCCAAGCGCCGTGCCGGTGACTATTGACCCCCATTCCACAACAACTAGGGTTGGAGACATCCGCTAACGATACTCCTCCAGAATGCAGACGTCTCACCGGTAGACGCCTAATTACCTCTCAACTCGCCATCTCTCACAAATGACGACACCCTCCCACCACCCTTCTGAGTACCCATCACCGACAGGTTCAACTATGCCAACTTGGACTGTTCTACGCGCGTACACATGGCCCACAAGTCCGCCAAACCAGCCTCATCGATCCTTTCGTCCAAAAAGGACAAGTACATGCTCTCGTCATGCAATGCTGATGCCCAGTTCGTGGTAGTGGAACCTTGCGACGACATTAGGGTCGAGACGGTGCAATTGGCCAATTTCGAGTTGTTCAGCGGGGTATTCAAGGGCTTTTCCGTGAGCGTCGCAAAAACGTATACTGATACCAACGAAGGGTGGACACCTGCTGAAACTTACTGCGCAAGGAACGTCAGGGGCGTCCAGGTGAGCCTTTTCCAGTTCCCAGGATGTGGTTGTGGTCTGACGGTACAGATGGTCCTTTCGTCCACCGACGTCGTTGCGGGATTTCTACCGGTTTATTCGAGTCAACTTTCACTTGCACTATGAACACGAGTACTATTGTCCCATCTCCCTACTTCACGTATATGGACTCACCCGTCTCGAAGAATGGAGATGGGACGTGTGGCAAGACGAGAGTCGTGCGCGACTGAAGGATTCTCCTGCGCGACGTTCGATCGCAGAGACAAGCACGAATCCTAAAGAGGTATCCAATAGCGACATGAACGTTTCCATGGGTCAGGTTGCAAGGGCCGAGAATCGCTCAATTGCCACCTCATCGCCATCACCAGTTGAAGTTGCGAGTACCCCAGTTCATGAGCCTTCTTTCTCCCACAGTTCGCCATCCACGCATGCTTAGTCTCGGAGATCTGGTTCCGCCATCGGAGATATCGAGCGGTAGAGATGAGGTACAGCAAGCATTGACGACGCAATCTACAGGGATACACTGTCCAGAAGCAATTTTGTCGCTCTTATCCATGTCCTCGCCTGCCTCTGTCGTTTTGCCTACCCCACCTACGGTCAAACACCCTCGTCTCCATTCGCATGATCACGAAACACGTGCATTCTCCACCCTCACGACGCAACCCAGCAATACGCCAGTACTTCCCCTGGTTCAGCAAACTCTCCTCCAGGCACCGTCGCAATGGAGTGGAGAGTCCATTTATCGAACGATCATGAATCGTTTGAATACACTCGAAGCAAATCATACCTCGTACGCACGGTATGTGGAGGAGCAAGCCGCCGGTGTGCAAGAGGTGTTGAGAAAGCTCAACGAGAATCGGAAGACTTGAGAGCGTCGTAAGTGCCCGACTTTGGCGGCCAATAATCACGTTGATAAAACTTCATTCAGAACCGAATGCAGGCCCAGACGTATTAACGTACCGTCCATGAATGGGAAAGACAAAGGTCGCGATTGGAACCTGAACATGGCGAGCTACTCTCTCGCACCAACTATCTCTCGGACAAGGTGAACGCTACACTCTCGCTGTGTTACGCATCACTGAAGCAGCGCAGGTCCTACTTGAGAAGCGGCTCAGCGTTGCACAACTGTGTTTGCTGTTAGTCTCACACGTGGCGCTCCTTCTGCACAGCACCCTCCAACGCTACATCGTTCCACACGTGAATGGGGTGTTCGCAACCTTAGCTTCGGCAGTGGTGCAGATGGCTGGAATCTGCTCAGACGGCGAAGTCGCAGCCCAACGAGCAAATTAGGAATATGGAAGTTGAGAAGGCTACTGGTGATTATCATTTTCATTTGAGAGGGTGTTTCATCAAATTGATTCCGACACAGCGACAGACAATCGTTTGCTGTTCCCAGGGTCAGTGGGCGGTTCACGCCCCAAGCACGAGTTACATGCGCCACAGCAAGAGCGTTCAAGTGGCCTGTTATGTCGACGGCAACGTCCTTGCACGAGCGCGGACATATGTCATCCACCTTTTGTACACCCACCAAACCCTGTCCACTCGTGTTGATCGATCCACATACGCTTTCCCGAGCAGAACCCATCACGCGATCGCACTTGTCCTCTGCAACGAGCCACCCTCCAGGGTGCTCCGCGAAACGCTGGGCACGAAGTGCACATATACACGAACTCAAGGTCTTGCGCGAGCGGCGCGGCAGTGCGGGTGGGAAACGGTCTGGGGGCTACAAAGATCGCGAGAACGACCACCTGCATGGAGGCTCCTTGGAGGACGTGCTTAGTGCCTCGTCCATCTTATCGCCTTCTCAGGTCAAGGCCAAGGGTAAACCACACGGCGAACTTCGCCAACCGCTCACGCCGTTGGGATTAGTGTGGAGTATGGAGGAAGGTGCGGATGCGGACACATGGATCGATGCGGATGTGGACAACGCCTGTTGTTTCGGAGATCATGTTGAACTTGCTGGACCGTGACGTGTTTGGGTAGTTGCATGTCGGTCATGGCCTCGGACGTCGAGTCTGTTCTGTGCTGGGTTTTTCGAATCATTGTATATCCCTAGCGAAACGTCTACTCTGCTGTTTGATATAATAATTTTATTTGGTTCCTTCCCATCCAGGGCTAACTATATTATCACTTTATTTCTCTTGCCATTTCCACATTTGTCATAAACCTGCACAGCACATAAATTATCCACAGTTGTGCCAGCTGCTGCTGGAGGGATGGAGGGCCCAAAATAAGGTAGTACGCTGAGTTTGAATTTCACGTGATATACTAACAAACACAAACACGATAGCGCCCTCTATCCCTCCAGCACAAGGATGGGAAGGAACCAAATAAAATTATTATATCAAACAGCAGAGTAGACGTTTCGCTAGGGATATACAATGATTCGAAAAACCCAGCACAGAACAGACTCGACGTCCGAGGCCATGACCG
>JBBPMO010000722.1:0-17899 GCA_038090315.1 Xanthoconium stramineum | reverse complement strand
CCTTGCCCTGGCCCGGAAGATCCAGTTGTCCACCCAATCTGACCCCCTTGTCCTTTGAGCTCTAGAGAGTTTGAAAGTTGGTTCTCCTCTGTTCCCCCACTCATCCATGGATGACTGGCATATGACCAATGGCCACCTATACTTCAAAGGCCGTATGTACATTCCCCCACATGAACGACAGGCCATCACCCGGTCCATACATGACTCCCCCACCACAGGACGTGCAGGGCACTTCCGAACCAAAGCCTTGCTGGAAAGAGACTTTTGGTGGCCAGATCTTTCCTCATTTGTCAACACCTTCATTGCAGGATGCGCTGTGTGTCAACAAAACAAAGTCAATCACCACCCCACTTGTCCCCCACTTGCCCCTATCTCTTCTTCCTCTCCCTTGCCTTTCAAGCAACTCTCCATTGACCTCATCACCAACCTTCCCCCCTCCAACGGACATGATTTATTAATGGTTGTGGTCAACCATGGCCTTATGAAGGGGGTGATTCTCATCCCTTGCTCTAAAACCATAGATGTGGCCAGAGTGGCCAAACATTTTCTCCATCATGTATTCAAATGCTTTGGCCTCCATGACTCTCTGATATCTGACAGAGGCCTGCAATTCATGTCTGCCTTCACCAAAGAACTAGCATAATTCCTCCACTATGATGTTAAACTCTCCACTGTGTATCACCCTCAAACAGATGGACAAATGAAGCGGACCAATCAGGAGATTGAAACATATTTTTGCATCTTCTATGCCAACAACCCTCAGAAATGGACGGACTTCCTTCCCACCGCTGAGTTTCACCATAACTCTGTTCTTCATAGCTCCACTAAAGTTTCACCGTTCTCCTTGTTACATGGATATGAACCCAGAGCATATCCACCCCTGGGAAAGACCTTCCTCCCAGCCCTAGAAAACTGCTTGGCTGCCCTGGAAGAAGCCCAAAAGGAAGCCTTGGCAGCACATAAAATCACCCGCTGAATCATGAGGGAACATAACACTCAAAAATTTTCCCCTTGGAAAGTTGGAGATAAGGTGTGGTTGGAAGCAACCAATCTTTGTCTCAATTATCCCTCTAGGAAACTGGCTTCCAAACAACAAGGACCCTTTGAGATTTCTCAAGTGCTATCTCCACTCACTTACTGGCTCTGTTTACCCACCACCTGGAAAATACATGATGTCTTCCATGCCACCCTTCTTTCCTTTTACAAAGAGACCGAAGCACATGGTCCAAACTTCTCAAAACCACCGCCTGACCTAATCGGTACCAAAGAAGAATATGAAGTTGAACAGATTGTCTCACACTGAGGTACCATGGGACATCACAGGTACCTGACCACATGGAAAGAATACTCTTCATTGGAAAACACCTGGGAACCTGAGTCCAACCTCCGACATGCACCAGAAATACTCAGAACTTATAAATGGACCCACAAGCTCAGCTACTTAATCACGACACCATGCCCTTCACCCCAGCACACAACAATGCCCTCCCCATCAGGTGGGCAGATATCCCTTGGAAATTGGGCCTCACTGTCTACCAACTTAAGTTCCTCCGACTTCATCAACTCGACCTCAATCATGCCAAAACCCATGCTTGCTTCTGCAAGGAACCCAGCTGCCCCATCCATTACTGAAACCACAGGAAGAGGAGTCTCTTCATGAGTACCCTCCTGCACATGCCAGTGGCCACCCCAGTTTCCTACTCAATCTCTCCAAACCCCACTATGCCCATTGTCATTGCTCTTTCTCTTTATCTTGTTGCCCTTTTAATCTCTGCTATTATCCTTTACTATCTTCACTGTCGTCCCAATCTCCCACCATACGAATGCCATACCTCCTGACCACTTCTGCTTATGAACCTCTCCATTTGCCCCTGCCCGACTCTGTCTCCATTCAGACTTGTCTCCTCCCCACGTCCTGCATCCACGCTCTTTTCATCCTTGTGGTCACCACCCCTGCCATCCTCATTGCCATCAAAGGACTCCCTTCATACCAACAAGACGTCCCTTGCCAACTCCTGGTCCAACTCCTCCATCACGTCGCCCTCACCCAACTTCAGCACTTCAGAGTGTGCCCAGACGACCCCCCTGCTTCATTTGGCCTGCCCCTTTGCACCACCCTCTCCCTGCTGCCTGGACTGATCCTCAACCTCCTCATCTCCCACTCCTGCCACTGCTACTTGGAGGAGCTCCCCACCAACATCCTCCATCCCACATTCTCTAAAATCTTCCTCTTTCTCACCCAAGCCAAACAACGAGACTACTTGGAATGGATCGGACGACCCCTCACATCTCCTACCCCCATACCCTTGGCCCTTCATCTCTCATCCCCACCCCCCTCACCTGCAGTCCCTTCAGTAAATGAAGAAGATGTCATCTGTATCCAAGTTGCTGAAGGTCAATGGATCACCTCTTTGTCCTTGAGAGTCCTGGTCCAGTGCTCATGTTCCTCCTCCCCCAACACCCTCTGTTATGTATGCTCAGATCACGGTCACCATGGCCTGCACTGCCTGATGTACATCTGCCCAACCTGTCATGAAGCCGTGCCAGGTCACACTGCCCATCATTGTTTGGAGACCCAGTGTGATCTCTGTCATCAGTGGGGACACTCAGACGAAGTATGCAACCTCCAGATTTGTGGAAGATGCAATGCCCAGGAACATGTGGTTGATAACTGCCCAGTCAACCCGCTTACCCAGCCAAACACTTGAAGCATTTATGGAGGGAACTACTCTGATGACAATGATCTCAACACCCTTGTGGATGACGACTAGGGAAGTCAGATGTATTGAGCCTGAGGCTCAAATATACGAAGGGGGTAATGTTACAATTTTCTTCCTTTCTCATGTGTTCTTCCTTATCTCCATAGTATGGTATCCCCATTTCTGCTTTGCTCCTTCTTATAAGGAGACCAACCACTACTTACTCGCTTTCCCATTGTACTCTTCCTCCCTTACCCTTCCTCTCTAGTTCTTTATCTTATCACAGGACTGTCTCTCCCCTTGATTACTTCTCTTGTGGTAGTCATGTTTCCCCAACATTCCACCAAGTCCTACGACCTTCTACTTAGGTAATCTGTAGTACTTAAATACCCACTCAGCCTGTATTCTTTTCCTCATTCTTGTTCTATGCAATCACAGCATCAGTCTTACGAATCTGCAACTCGTCAGGTTGTGACTCAGTCTCTTCGTCTCTTGTTCATACCTTAGCCTTGCTTTGAGGACGCAGCGTCTCTTCATGAGTATCTCCCTCAGAGTAAGTATCTCTTGACCTCAATGTAAGTCTGTTGACTCACGTAACATTTGTCCTCTTACAGGTCAATGCAAATCAGATGGATTAGTATTACCCAGTTCTCCTGAAACCACATAACTAGAACATTCTGGGCCATAATCATGAAGATGTATGTCTGCTAGATATCATAAAAGTACATTCCATGAATATGTTTAGCATGTCTGATACATGCTTAAGTCATGCATATCAAATCAGTTCCAGTCTCATCATCTGGACACAGGGATTGTTGAACCAAGTATACTACTTGAATTACAACACACTCACCTTCTTGGTATTCTGGAGTCTTTCTTATCCAAGCTGATGCATCTCACTGATGTGAACATGGCTGCACTTTGGTACAATCTATTATATGCTTCCTCAGACAATCAGTCCACATGGTTCTGGGCAGTACTCAGGAATGATGATGTTTGGGAAGCACACAGCCAAGCTATGGTGAAATGCAAACCTTATCTTCCAGGGTCATTCAACATTGCACCACAGGATCCTAGCCTAGATGTGAACTCATGGTACAAGTGCACCAAATACATCACATGGCTGTACAGTCTCTATCCAGGCCTTTTGTATGGCATTCTCCCTGATAATGTCTGGTAAAACTTTTGCAAATTTGTCACTGGCCTTCACATCATGAGTCAATACAGCATCAAGTTATCAGAACTCCAGCAAGTACAAGAGCTCTTCATCCAATAGGAAAATGAATACAAGCTCTTATTTTATCAGTGGCAGGTTGACCAGATTCACTTTGTCTGGCCTTGTGTACACCTTACATGCCATCTTGCTTCTAAAGCTGCCTGAATTGGCTTACCAATCTCATCATCACAATGGACCATGGAATATACTATCAGCAATCTCACCTCTGACAGCCCTCAAATTCCTTTTCAAATCTCACACAGCAGGGAATTCGGAGATGTCAAGTCAATGCTTTGAAAGCTATGATTCCATTACTATACAGTGGTGACTCTCCAGAATCTCTTCCATGCAATACCACTGATGTTGGAAATGGCTATGTTCTCCTCCTAAAATGTGACACTTACACTGTACATGTTGCCAAAGAAGAGATGAAGGTTGTTGCTAGATATCTACACCAACAAAAACTCTGTCAATGGGGTCAACTTCAGTTACCTAATGGGCAAGTAGCTTGATTGGCTTATGTTGAGTTGCAGAGAGTGCAAGAAGAGGTATGGATGGCCTGAAATGTAAAGGTAAGATGAAAAATCTTCATTGTGTACTTCACTAAATGTCTGAAGATCACTTTGAACAATACCACTTGAATTGTCAAAGTGCAGTACTTTGCCTGTCTCATAGCAGATTTAGATCCTGATCATGCCAGGCTGGATAAAAGGAATAATGATGCTAATGTTCAATTCAAGGATATCATGCTTGTCACCTTGTATTCATTCCCTGATCAAGACCTTCTTACATGATCACACAGTATCCTTGTCTTATGCAGCAAGCTTGGGCAAAATAGTCTATGTGCCATTGATATCAATTCCATCCAATCTATTGTTGCCATGATTCTGTGTGGAGTTGGAGATAAGTACTTTCTTGTAGAAAAAACTGGAATGCAGATTGCACATTTTGGTGAGGAAACATTGGATGGCATCAATGATTTCATGGACTAATACACAGTGTTACTTGCATACAAGTACATTGTTGATTTGTGATTCTCAACAAAGGCATGAACATTTCTTAGCCCATCAAAAACTTCTTCAACTGTATGGAAAGGACCAGTGATTGGACAAACAATATAGGCAAGCATACAAAGTGGAGAGAGTAGAGATTGAGGTTCCAAAGCCCCTACATCAGATGAATTGTGTGTAATGCTCCTCAAGATGCAACACTCTGTTGCCTGAATTTTGCTAATGATGTGGTTAGAATATAAGTATTGGATACATAGATAAAAAATACTGCTGTTTTATCTCACTTGAAGCAAGATCATCATCACTTTGTTTAGATGCATTGTCTGAATCTCTTTCACTAGAGGTCTGCAATAAGTTTTCTTCAGTGGTGGATTGGAAAGGTGATTCTTTGATTTGAAAAGCAAATGTCTGACAAATGGAGTTGAGGTCAGGCAGTGTATACAAGGTGTCACTTACCTTTTTCCCAGGGGTTTTGATGTCAAGATCAAATCTATATGTTTTCCAGTCTTGATGGACACCATCTACCTTGAGGTAAATGATATCACCAAGCATGTCAATGGCCCAAACTGGCTATTTTAGGACACCCTCAGTATAACATGAATCTCAACAGGCCCAATTTTCCTTAGGCATAAAGTCAAACAACCTTCACAGACTCAAGCAAGTGCAAAAAGATCCAACATGACCAAGAGATACAAATGTCACAGTGAATCCATCCAGGCATTTTTGATCCTACCTGGGGGGAGGACAATTCAAAAGGACAACTGGGCTTCCCACAAACCAAACACAGTTTAGTATGGCCTGCCACAGGAACTGGACTATGCACATCCTGAAGGGGGGATGTACAAGCACTGTCGCATTGAGGCATTCAACAGCAAGCAAGAGTCCTTGGGGTATCTCGCCCTGCCACTTAAGTATGCACAGGGTTGGGTACAGTTGTGTTATGTGGTTGTGTACTGGTTGTCAATCGAAAGACTTGGATTGAGGAAATCGGGAAGCTGCTTCACTCACTGAATCAACAGGAGTGCATGGCAGAAGAATGCACCAACAACAGCAGCACTAAGTTTCAACATTATCTAGTCATCTGGTGCCTCATTGTGAATAAGCTCCTGCAGCACCACATGTCAAAAGATGGCTCTGGTGAGCTACAGATGTTTGACAAACATCTAATTTACAAACAATTCAACTGGCTCTTTGTCAACATTGACATGATTCTGAAGAACCAGTGCCTTCCCCTTCAGCTTGACCCAGTCAGCCTGGACAATGATAGAAAGTTTTGTGAGTATCCAATATCAGGTTAGCCTGCTTCTGACTTGGTCTAATGGCATCTGTTCTAGAGCAGAGCAACCATGAGGTCCCAGACGAAATGATGGCCCCAGCCATGCTACCCTCATATATGTGGATTTGGGACTACATCAGCCAATTTGATTTCCAGGCCATGTTCAATGCTGACTTTGAAGACATTGTCTGATTTTATGCAAGTATGCCCAAATAGGACATGGACCTAGTGTATGATGGGATAGAAGGGCTTTCTGACTGCTGGCACAAGTCTCATGAACCTGTGGTGCATTTTCTGATGGCAAATGAAGATTTGGTTTTCTATCCCAGCAGGTGAGAATTGTCTTCTGCTTCTGTAGCACTGAAACAGCACCCACCTAACTGGACCATTTTTTCATAGTGCAGGGTATGCAGAACAACAACTAGCTTTCACTAGCAAGAAACAAAAAGCAGCACCAACATAAGCCTTTCCAAAAGTATGCCACACAAAGCATGCACTAATCATTCCTGCAGAAAATGCCCTTGCAAATGCAAACTTAGAACATCTGACCAGTATGTTTAGTGCTGTACTTGACGATAACCCACTGCTGAGGATTTCCTCCTTCAGGCCCTCCAATGAGCACCAGCAAATCTCTGAAAATGGGTAAGTTTCCAGTGATTTGCAATGTGTATGCTTTGACCACTGTGCATGTCTCCATCAAACATTGACCCTTTATTTTCAAAGCAATGCACCCATAGGACAAGCAGCCCCTTCTGAAGTCAAACCCATGGCATGGTCATGGTAAGTGTGAGTAGAAAAATCACACAGGAAAGCATATGTTAAGAATCAACACAGATCAGCCTCTACTGTATCCAACAACATCAATGATGATGTGTAAGTTTCAGCAACAGCCATATGTATGGCTAGTTGACTCACAATGCATCTCTTGCATAGAGCCATAGTTGAGGTAAAACAGTCAACTAATATAGCATTAGCAGATGCAGGGCCACTGTGAGTATGCAGCCAACTTGAAAACAGCCTCTGACTGCCATCTCAGAGCCTCTACAGCTGCACTTGGAAAGGTAGTTGACCACCCTAACACACGAGCTATTGTAAACACTTTTCTGAGCAATGAGGATGGGATCAGCATTCCACAGGCACATGATCACCTGCAAGCTTTTCTTGAAGCTGAGTATGATGCAGTTTCTTGGGGACACTGATGAACTATGTGACCTGCAAACTGGAAGGGGAACTGATGATGACCCTCAACTAGGCGTTCTGAATTCTTGCTGAGAATTGGGATGCAGAAAGCCATAGAGAGAGGATGCAGGGTTTCTGCAACTACATGATGTCCAACCTGTAATCAGGCAGTGTATCACTTGCCTCAATTCTACAGGCACCATGATGAGGCTTTTTTGTACATTAAACTGTGCTGAAAACCATTATCTTTTTGGTGCTGGTCCATTTTGAATGGGGGATGATGGCACTGCACATGTCCACTTTTACTTGGAAACACTGGAGGCCTACTTTGCAAGCCTATATCAGACATAAAACATGGCTCACATCCCTCTGGCACAAAAATGCACAATGCTCATGGTAGTACGTGTATAGCCAATGTCACCACTAAGGCTATGAATTTGTATGCACTAAGAATAATATTGGGCATGATATTCAGTTGAACATTTCATAGAAGCCTGAGGCTCCTATGTTGTAGCTCATATTATCTCAAGGTCTCACTATTGTGCATGTGCAATGGATCTAGTAGTACAAAAGTGCTATGTACAGCAGTGGGAGAAATGTGTTGTGTTCAATAGGGAACAGTAGCTCAAAGACATAGTGCAACAATATGGTGCAAGCATGGTGTCAATTAAAATATCTAAGGATGTTGGAGATTGCCTTCCCCTTTTGCCCTTGTCCTGCCATGCATTCCACCAAGTACTTCAGCCGAGTGTTTGAAAGTCCAGTCCTAGAACTGGCAAAAGACTGCAACTGAACTGGACTAAGACCAAACAAGACCAAGACCAAAAAAGACTGTTTGTTGGTCTTTTGCAGTCTTGGTCTTGGTCTTTTCATTTTGGAGAAATCAAAAAGACTGAAAAAAACCGGTTTAAACTGGTCTTTTTTAGGACCAATTATGTACATATCAACTACCATATTGGGACTATTTTTGGTTATTTTATCATATTTTTTTGGAATTTATTCTCAGTTTGACAAGAGAATATTCAACATGTCACCCGGAAATGTGGATATCTCCGTCATTTCTGGGCCAAATCACATGATCAAATGCTCTAAATGTAGCTAATGGTCGGTACTATAACCCTCTCCGCCACCCCTAAGTCTGATTATGATGTCATCACCCATATAAAGACTGTTTAGGACCGGTTTTGATCGGTCCAGTCCGGTTTTGGACATTCCCCTTCCATTTTAGGTCCGGTCTAGGTCCGGTCTTTCCAAAAATAGCAAAAAAACCGGACTAAACTGGACTTTCAAACACTACTTCAGCCAAGCATGTGCCACTCAGTTTTACAGTAATGATAATTGAGTGGATGCCAGTCCTTCCTTATTTTCACTCCATGTGCCCAAGGCAATGAATCCAACAAAGCTCACCCTCTGCATTCCCACACATCAACCTTACAATACAGACAAAGAGAAATGCCCTATGTGGGAATCCAGGGCCAAGAAGATTAAGTTGCCTGGCACAACAACCAAGGTGGCCAGTTTAGATGACATGGACCTGGACAGTGAGCATCTTCAAGTTGCACTTTCCATGGCCACCCAGCAAACCACCTGCTTCCCCACAGGGCTGCCCAACCAAGTGCATGAATCTTTAATAGTCAAAGAGGAATACTGTTGTTTCTGTGGTGACTTTATTGGAAAAAAGTTCCATACATGCAAGGAGTGACACTGGTGTGTACATCTGCAAACAGACCCAGAGTTATGGGTGAGGATGCATATTCCTTGGGATGGTATGCACCAGCTTGGACTTCTGCTGCCCTCTATGTGATATGAAATGCTGGTGTTCATTGAGAAATGAAGTTCAGCCCAACAGCAGCATCCCTGTGAGTGCTATCTGTGCACCATGTCAGCAACTGACGTGCAGTCAAACAGTATGGCTTCATTGGTTATGGAGGCAAAAAGTGAGCCAGGCTGACCTCACTGCTCACATTAATTAACATGGCCCTCTCTGCAAGCGTGGGGACATACATTGCAGACTGCCTAATGCTGGACCTCCACACCCACTACATGGTGTCTCCATGAAGCATTAGTTGCCCTTCCTTCACACATCTAATAAATTGAATGCCACCTAATCGTAAATAGCTGCATATTGCTGACATCTCCTTGAAGAGAAACACACAGACAGTCGCATACAAATAGCTGCAGGCAGCTGCCAGCTTCCTTGGCTGTTCAGTAATGTCCAAGGTTCCAGGCAATGTTTTCATCATGCTGGATACACATGCTGATCCATTTACCAGCACACTTCAGTGGGCAGGAGGAAATACAAGAATAGAAATGGCACTGGCCAGTGACATCATCTCTGAATTTTGTGGCACACTCTTCCTCCAAGTGATGAAGGCCACAGCCATGGCTGCACATGGATTTGAACAGCCCAGGATTTCTACATGGTATGAGGACTCTCCATTCTTCTAAGGGGGTTGGAGGGGCCTGTTACTTCCAGTTTGCGGTGCATCAGTGCAAATTCAACAGGGCTTCAATGACCTAAGACAGTTGGTCCAGGTGTAAGTTTATCCCTACATGTTTCCTAACATGTTTATTTGACTGAAGATTGCTGCAGGGACAAGGTTGACTTCATGCTGGCATTCACAGACTCTTCTACTATCTTGCACCACATCAGAAACACAATCAGCCAGGTGATTGAACAAATTGGGGTTGACAAAGTTGCTAACATTTGGGACACAATCTCTCAAGTTGTAGGACATGACCTTGAGCTCTTTCACATGAATAACAAGTGAGATGCAGAAGGCATAAAGTGTAGGCACATCAGATCACACAGCCCACTGCTGAGAGCCTGGGTTTTTGAGTTCAGGATGTGTGGTATAGAAGGATGCAGGCCAACACAATACAACTTTGCAATATAGCATAATACATCCAGGGAGATGGTGTGCAGACTATGCAAGTGGGAGTCTGTTGTCCTCAAGGAGAGCAACATCAGGGGGCTGCTGTTCAGGTTGAACAGCATAGTACCTATTGTCTTTTGGCACAAGTATCCTGCATCTGAGGAGCTACAGGACATTTTCATGGGCACATCAAAGAGGCAAAGGCATCTACAGAGCTAAAGATAGCTAGTATACATGCACTAACCCTAGCCCAGTCTTGTACATTTGAACTACACAATGCTACTCTATGACTGGCCAGAGCTGAGCACACTGATACAAGGGGCACCTCTCAAAATTATGCCCAGTGCCATGATGGAAGGGATGAAGATGTCTATTCTGTATGTGATATGATGTTGGCTATGGAATGTGGGTGATGGCACTCCAAGTCTGACCCATTAATATTGTTTGCCATTTCAAACTAAATTCAAAGCATGAGAAGTCTACTTGACATCACAGCTGCATTATATACATGTACAGCCCCTCCAGGAAATCGGCTCCATGTTGACAATGGATTACAGACTGTGAGCAAGGTTCATAGAGTCATTGGAATTTGGACAAGTGCTCAATGAAACAAAGGTCCCATGGGTGCTGCTGAGAAAAACCAGCATATAGCATCTCTTATTATGGTAGTGTTTCATTGAATTTCCCCTTTTGTTGAATGTGCTTTACAGCTCTCTCCACATGCCACCACCACAAAATAGATGTACTTGAGCAGCAGCCATACATACTGGCCTAAGTAAGGCAGAGCCCTCTGATGCAATTCATGATCCACAAAGGGACAAGCAAGCCATCACATTATTGATGGACGTGGACAAACCTGGTGCATACATCTATTTGTGATCTGCCAGAGCGTGTACCTTCCACTATATTCTAGAAATTGAGGTACCATCTACCATTGCTATGGCACCTCCCATCCCTGATGCTAACTACTGCAACTTCTGTGGATGCAAGACCCAGCTGCTGTAAAAGTGTGGTGACTCCAGTGCCCTTGTGTGTGAGCAGCTGAGAAATAACATGTGGGAATGCATTCCCTTCAGATTGGTAACAGGGATAGATTTTGTTTGCCCACACTGTGCATGTATTGGTATGAGAAAGAATGTGCATGGTCATGCTAACCATAAGATGCCTATTGATGTAATGCAATGCAGTATATATTCTGGGGGCAAACAGGTAGGGTGTGCTCAAAAATCACCTGGCTCCTTCTCCTTCTCAACATCAAATCACATGGAGGGGTAGACCCATATCTGCTTCAACACTTGTGGTTAGAGCTAGATAGTGACTTTGCAGGACAGCCAATGAATGTCAATCAGCACTTCATCAACAGCATGAAAAAAAAGCACTGACATCAGTATTTTGCCCTTTCCCATTGTGTGACAACAGTTCATGAATGCCAATGTGGTACTCAGCTTGGGAGGGCATTGGGTGGCAGTGTTGAGCCTGTGGGAGTCTGTTGAATTTCTCCAGGAAGCAACACAGCAAGGTCATCTGGCAAACATCATTACTGTGCTCCAGGGCAAGTCTGACCCCATTATTACTGGGGCATTGCTGTATGGAAGTCAGACAAAACAGTGCATGTACAGCATGCTTTCCCAAATACTAAATGCATTCCTGGGTGGCGACATGGAAGTGGTGATGGCAGAAGCAAACACTATGGCATGCAAGGCTGTGAGGCTGCAGCAGGAACACTGGTTCCAGGAGAGTGCCATATCGTGCAGTGGGTGGCAAGGACTTTTCCTCATCTGTGGTGACCCCACAATCTGAGTCCAGGAATGGAATGACGAAGCCATGCACTTGTTGAGAAGTAAGTAGTAATCATGGAGATGTAGACAGCTATCAAATTCTCACAAAACACAAGGGGTGATTTCAACTTTATCCTTGCATTCTCTTGATATATAGTGGTCCCAGAACATGCCCACACATTCACCTCTAACATGATGCAAGCAGTGGCTGTCAACAACCCTGCATGGACAAGTAGTTCTTTGCCCCCAGCATTTGGGGTGGATTAGTAAGGGCTATCAAGTGCTGCCCTACCATCCTTGAATCTTCCCCAGTAGTTATCATTTTCAAGGAAGAGGGGGATCAGGCAGGGCAATATGCTGATTGCTGACAGCTTGCACTGCACAACCCACCCTACAACACATGGGGGGTTGATTTCTCAGCTTGTGGGAATGGCTGTAATGCAGCAGGGTTTGATTTTGTCTTCCACATGGATAAAGGTGCAATGAGGTGTTACTGCACATTGTGTGGCTGGAGGTCATGTAGGGTGAAGTACAGCAACATGAGTGACATTATCGGCAACCTCTGTCCTGAACTCCCCTCTGTGTTCTGGCATGCATATCTGCTGTCCCCCCACCTCTGTGGTACATTTGCATGAATCATGAAGGACCAATGCAAAGTTTGAACAACATGGTCTCTGTCACATTGCTCATGTTCTTTTTCTTCTTTTGTGTAATGTACTTTTCATGTCCCAGACAATCAAACTTTGTGTCTGCCTTGGAAACAGTGTACAAAAGACAGATCTCAGGGCAGGAAGGTACAAGCATTATGGTCCAATTCTCCTGAGGATATACAACTTTCTCATGGCAAATGTACTCCACATTCATGCAACCATCTGGCCCAGTGACAATTTGCCTACCTGCTAATCCATCCTTCCATTTATTTACCTTATTACCTGCCTGCCCCATGCACTCATTCACCCATTTGTCTGCCTGATCGCCTGTCTACTGAGGTTCCATGCCTGTGAGTGGTGGCAGTAAGTTTTCTTGAACTTGAAGTTGCTCCAGGTTTGTCGAAAAATCCCAATGACCTTTGGATTGGATGACCCAGGATGACACCAAGAGCATCTGCTAGCCCATGCACATGGCAGCAATGCACACCAGGATGTGACTGCACTTATTGAGGCAAGCAGGTGCTGGCTGGGAGGTGGGTGATAGTACTTAGTTACTTGTATGGACACGAAATTGAATAGTGAACAGACAACAGAATGTACAACAATAGTGAAATGCAGGCTGAAGCCCTGACCTCTCAGGCTGACAACTCCATGAAGAGTAGTATAAACAGAGATACAATCTAAGTACTTTTGACTCCTCCCTTGGCTTTTCCACTCTTTGATGACTTACTCTGCTTTGACTTCAGTTTTGGAGGGGTGGTGGGGGGAGATGTCAAGGAGGCAGGGACTATAGGGGAGGGGCTGGTAATGGCCTGTTCAGTGAGGCTGAAACTATGAGGTGGGGTGGTTGTAGGCAATGTGACATTGTCTGACTCATTGGATGCAGCTGGGAGATAGGCATATTCTTCATCTAACCAAAGGAGTTTACATTTTTTCGAAACATGGTTGCACCAGTCCTTGTAATGCACATATGCAGTCTGGATGAGGGAGAGTTTGAAGGCAAGGATGTGGTGGGTCCAAATGTATGGAAGAGGGCCAAGAGACTCAACATTTACCCCAAATCCTACATTCAGGATGTGGCTAGAAACAATCTGGTGCAATTGCACCCTTGCTTTCTGAAGAATAGCTTCTACAGCTGCCATTTCAACATTTAGATAAATGGTCTATCAAAAGATTGTCAGTAAGATCATGAGAATGAACATGCAGACTTATTCCAGTTGCAGCAACAGTGGGGTCATCACTGTCTAGATTAAACTCGCCTCCAGCTTCAGAGAAGCTGACTTGATATTGGATGGCTCTCAGTGTCATCCAGTGAAATCCATGTAGATTAACAGATTCAAAAGAAATGTCGTAGCCTTCACTGAACTCCTTGAAAATGAGAGGGCCTTGGGCCTGCAAGGCTTGAGCTGATGGAGTTAAATCATTTGGCTCCCTGTACTTTTCCTTGATGATGTTGACCAGAAAGATGAAATGGATAGGGGCCTTGACAAGCTTCTCCAGCTTCTTCTTCATTTGTGCCTCAGTTGAGCTGAACCTAACTTTGCCAATCCAAAGAATGTCAGCAATAACCCCCATGTTAAGCACCAACTGGAAGTCTGGAATGCCATCAGAGGCAATCATAGAGTTCAGGAGAGCTTGTACCACAAGACCATACTCAACCAAGGGGTCAAAGTGTTTGGAGTAGTAGTAGCTTACAGTTTGGGCCAAAAACGATTCAGTAAGGCATTCATGTATTTTGTGGGGAGGGCCCATTATAATGATTTCTTTCTTCTGAGGGTTAAACCAATGCCTAAGATCAATTCATCAATCAGACTCTACATCATCACAGAATATATTGTACTTTGCACTCATGAACTCTTTTGACTTGGATATAATTGAGAGTATAACAGTATACTGGGTTTGTGAGAAATGGTGCACTTGAAGGATTGTTAATGATCTGCTTGGATTACTAGTATTTGAATTGACTTGCCATGTACTCTTTAGTTGGATATTGAAGTAACTGAAGTATCATATCTAGGAAAAGTAAGCTACATCATCAACATGCAAGAGATTGGCAAACCTAATGTTTGCTTATCTGATTCTGAGTCACCTCCGCCAGTCCAGCCTTCTCTACACAACTGTTCAGAATTGTTCAACTCTTTGAATGATTGGACAGAGTATCACTTCTTGATGGCAGTGAATGACTGCACTTTGCTGGTGTTTTGCAACAATTGCCCTTTCTGCCACACACCCTCACTATTTGAATCTTCTGGAGTGGACTCTACTATGGACAGTGAAGTGGAGGGTATGGGTGCTGGATGTGTGTGAATGTGTGTGAATTTCATGTTGAATTCTAAAAAGGGCTCAGAAAGTCCAAGAGCATGAGATGGAGATAGTGCTACACAACACCTTTGTGGGTTATGTCAGCTAGTTTTCTTCCACTGGTTAGTAACCTGCTGTGACCCTGTTCCTGTTGTGAATCCAAGGCCCCAGGCATCCAAAGACCAGGTTTCATCTAAGTCCAAAGATGATAACGATGTGTACATCCCGCCATTGTTATCTTCAGTGTGATGGGCAATTGACTAACCTGTCCTCCATACCATAGTGCATCCAACAATGGTTTGGTGAGCTCTAATACATTTATCATGAACCCAGAGCAGCTGCCACAGAAAGCAGTATTTCCACTTCCTGGGAACAAGAACATCACTCGGTCTGTAGCCAGCATGCAAAACCAGAATTCAAGATCCTGCAGGTGATGGCAACAAAAAAACCAGACCACCCATCTCAAACCCTTGGGTGGCTGCCACATCCTCATCAAGGATATGGCAATCCAAACATGTGTTTTCATTGTTGGTTTTTCTCTTCTGATGGCTCAATGTTGAATTTAGATGGTACACCCTCCTCAACTACCTCCACACTGATGAATTCAACTTCTTGATGCTCACTGCAAGCCCCATTGTCAATGAGTGCTGTTGACAAGCCAAGATGTTTTGCCAAATCCATGTATCAGCTTGCATCCAAGGTGTGTATGCCTCATTACACCCAGGTGATCCATTTTAAGAGGGAACTTTAGGTCAGATGACCTCCATGACAAATTGTTCACTTACATCCAGCATAGCCTCATGGAACACAATATCCTCTGAGAGCTCTTGTGCAGTCTCAATGTATGTCTCACTTCCACTCCCATTCCTGTGTCTGTTCATGAGCAACTCACACATGTTCCAGCCTTGTGAAATGGAACTCACCATGCTGTATATGATCTCAAGGAATCTCTCACTCACAACAAGCTACAAATGTTCTGCAAGATCATGTGGAATGCTGGGTTGTGTTGGGCTTGGTCCAACACTTGTTGCATTAACAAAACAGATCACTTTGTACTCCAGGAGGCACTAGTCATCATGTTCGAATGATACCAGGGTTCTGCCCTTACACTTGTTTTACTCCATGATGTCCCCTCCCTGTCAAAGTGCAGTGACCTTGTCAAGAGCATCTGGAACACTTGTGTGTGGACATTCCAAGAATACCATGCCTTGAAGGTGGTTAGATTCTACAATGAGGACTGGACTTTCTACTTGAATCTTGACATTCCTAATCACAAGGAATCACCTGAGATCATCTCAGAGATGGAGGAGGCAACAGGTATCTCTGCACAAGCCTTGATGGCACTTCAATCAGGCCTGGACAACATATGGGAGAAGCTCTGTCTAGCCTCCACACAACAGACAACCTTTATCAAGGACTTGGCCTACTCCTTGCTAGGAACATTTTCCATCTCCTTACCAGTTGTATATGGTAAAGGAGATCAAGCACTTGGGCATCTATTGGCCCAGTTACCCACAAGTTCAGGACACACAAGCATTCCCACTTGGACTGGAAAGTTTGGGAGCTTCAATAGCTGCCTTCCAAGCAGCATCATGGTATTCAGCATGTTACTGACCTTACATTCCACTCCCATCATGGGTGCCAATATGGAGACATGAAATTGTACAACTGACTTCATGGACTCCTTGTTCCATCATTCTCAGGGAAACAGATAAGGCTTCCATGCCTGATTTTCAAGCTTGGGCTGGTATCAACCACTTGGAGTGTGTCAGGATGTGTGCTCCATGCAAAGATGGATGGACTTGGGATTGTGGAGATCACCACCACAGAAGATCTCTCTCAACTGGATTTTCCCATTCTTATCCATCCATGGATCAACTTCCTGCTTGACCAACAGCCTGTTGGGAGTTTCACAGAGACAATTGTGGAGGAGCCTTCAAATGAACAATCTTTTTCAATTGGCAAGTTGTTATCATCCCCTGATCCGTCCAATATCACGCTGGCAGTCCCACAAACATGAGTAGCATGCTTCATTGCTCACCTAGAATGGGTGTTCAGTTCCCAGCCTCATGACTCAGTGTCACTACTGTCACCATCCCCCATATCGCTGATGGATAAGCGGACACAAGCCCTCCAGCTCCTCACATGCCAGAGAAAACCATTTGATGCCCTGTTGTTTACACCAATGTGTCAGAATCCTGCAGAGTACAGGAGGGTCACTGCAGAGAGTGAGATCATTGTTCAGGTGCAGGATGACATGCTGTTAAGCATGTTGATAGCTGGCACACAGAAGCTGGATGTTCTTTAATGCATACATGGAGTGTTCATTTTTCTTTGGCAGTCCCTGGACCTTTTGCTTGTTCTATTGATGGCCATTGCCCCATCAGTTGCTCTTGTGTATCATTGGCAACAGTTCTCCCTGTCTCACTAATGTTTTTTCTGAACTCTGTTATCATGTACCCTATCTTGCTACAATCACTACAGTAGAGTAGTACAGATATATGTTCATGCCTGGTGTCAATCAAGTGCTAAACATAAGCATGGGGTGAGGTCATGGTATGGCCTGCTCAATCTCAAGACCTTAACCCCATAGAGCATCTATGGTTTCTTGTCAAAAGAAGGCTGGCAGAGTATCCAAAGCCACCAAAGGGGATTACAGAGCTTTGGAAGAGAGTGCAAGCAAAGTGGGAGAAGATAGAGGTGGGACAATGTCAGGAATTGATTGAGAGTATGCCTAGAAATGTTCAGGAGGTGATCAAGGCAAAAGAAGGATACACATCATACTAGTTCTGCATACCTGATATACCAGCAACAAAACCGTTGCAATGACATGGGCAACTTAAACTAGGTGTATCTTCACAGCCACTGGACCAAATCACATGACCAAAGTTGCTATAGATAGCCAAGAGTGTCT
>JBBPMO010000721.1:0-17934 GCA_038090315.1 Xanthoconium stramineum | reverse complement strand
GGATATTGAGCGCATGGTATCAGATGCTGAGCAGTATGCTGAATCTGACAAGGCGCGTCGTGCTCTCATTGAGGAGGCGAACAAGGGAGAATCTGTTTGCTCCGATACGGAAAAAGGTATGTTCGCAGCGACTACGTCTATCATACCAGCGCTCATTTTGTCGTTTTTAGCTATGAATGAATTTAAAGACCAACTGGACGCCACAGAGAAGGAGAAGGTCTCCAAGCTTGTTGGAGAACTCCGCGAATTAGCAGTTAGAGGCCAAGCCGGTGATGCCTCGGTGACTGCCGACCAAATCCGGGAGAAGATCAATGAGACGCAGCAAGCTTCGCTTGGTCTTTTCCAAAAGGTCTACGAGAAGCGCAACGCTGAAAACGCTGCCTCCGAGTCGTCATCAGAAAACGAGGAGAAGAAGGATGAGAAGAAGGATTAAGTTCGCGTCCTCGTTCTCGTTCCTTGATCTCGCATTGCTTGATTTTGATGTGGCTCTATCGCCGTCCCTTCCTTTGCATCTGTCTACATTCCCGCTATCGCACTTACACGATCCCGCATTGCATAGATTTAAGAAAAGTACCACCGCTCATACGTACTCTACTTATGTCCCTTAACTGTCACCATAAACCTCTTTATGTAGTCAAGGAAACCCCGCTCAATACATCCACCCTACTTTACGTAGATCCACCGTTGCCTTGAGATACGTCAAAACAATGAGTACTACTATCCCGTATGGTGCACTTGGCAGTCACGGGTAGTCGGCACTCTTCCGGAAACCACACTCAACTAATTACCCTTAGCCACTGCATCCAAATACCTTTGTCAGTATGAGACCTACTGCAAAGTCGAGTCAACACGATCCAAGCTCAGAGTGCTGAGATCGTTGAAAATCTCGTTGTCACGCACACAGGGTGGAGCATGAAACCAGTAGTGTGACAGACTGACAGTGCCGACCGCTTTGACTGTCGAATGCACTGTATGAGGTAGTAGTCCGTGGTACGTTCAAGCATAATGATGGAGAAGTCTTCTGGAAGCTGTAGAATACAGGAATCGAATACCCAAACTAGAGGATGGAACCTACTGACGAATCCCCTACAGGTTCAATTCTGACAACTTATACCTCGAGTCCGAGGAGAGATGAAAGTCGATGTACCCGGCACTAAAATGTTTGAATGCTTCAACTGCCTCCGGTGATCCCTCCAATATCTTCAGGATCCTCCTGTAGTTGTCGACCACTATCCCCGCTAACGCTTCGAAAGTCTTCAAGTGTGGTTCCTTGTTGCGAGCCGCTAATGTGGATATCTGGTTAGCGTTCTCGCCAACAAGTTCTTCCTTGTAAAACGACAATATATCGCTAGAGTCGTCATGAACAATTTGTCAACATGTTGCAAGGTAAGGTACATACTTCGCGTCGTTGATGAATAATTTGATTTCAGGGATCGCTTGAACGTATTCTGTCAGCGGAATTTCAGGCGGGAATCCCATGTATGCATAGCCTTCCGCGAGACCGGTCATCCCACGTTGGTAAATAGGGTATCCCTGGGCCATGTTGGAAATCTAATCGTTCACGTTAGGTGTGCTCTCACTAGTACCGAACGTAACGACCATACCTGCATGGATTTGGTCTCGTGCTCCAACAAATTGGCAGTGATAAAGTTCAGGCTCGCTGTAATGAACAACCCCGATGGAATGGGCTGATACAGATCTGGCGTCTGACGTATGATGTCTGCGAGTGCGTCCAGAATCGCATTTCCCTGTTGTTGCCCCGAGAGAAATCGGTCGTTGAACAGATAGACGTTTGAGATTTCTAAAGGAAAACGGGACGGAATCTCGTCGACATACGTGACAGACGACGTGTAGAGTGCGATCCATATCTGGGTTGCACGGGCGTGATGCCTACCAGCTGTCGCTGCGAAGACGACTCCTACTGGTAAAAACGTGAGCACAGAAGGGTCGCTCTCCACCGGATAGCCACGTCGAACAGCTTCATCGATACACTCCTGATGAAGGTCGTGGTCGTAAGGGGTGATTTTGTAGGAGGCATCACACCGCTCGAGGAGCGAGTGAACAGTTGCCCGAATGGTCTGAATCTGCGAGCACGTTAGCCAAGGAAAGCTGCCAAAATCTCCACTCACTTGTTGCGGAGGGAGCATTATGATTTGTGCTGAGATCGCCAACTAATCATGGTGATTGCATTTATACCTTTGTCCGACAACCCCCCGGTCGGATGCATCATGGGCTACCTGTTCCTCGTCCTGGACACGTCATCCAGGTATTCATACCATATCCCGAGTATGTTTTTGGAGACCCGCTGCCACCGGATGATCAAACACAGGCTACTTACTGAAGTCTCGATGCCAGCCAAAGTCTCGTAAAAGACGTGCAAATTCGTCTTGTTGCTCATTCAGGGCCACCGTGTCCTACACTGCATTTTTGCATGCCTTCCAACACTGCTGGACGTTTCGCCGAAGACGTGCAAACAGCCTCAGACAAGAAGGTGATGATGACAGGTGGAGACAGTACGGCGCAATGTGGGAGGTGTGATGAGCAGGCTGAACAAGTTGGATGTAACGCTTCGGATTGAAGGACGATGTAACAAAACTGAGCTGGGAGATGGCCACAGTCTCCAGAGTATCCACGCTCAACACGGCGAGCAACTCAACGAGCAGCATGGTCTACACCATATATGTACATATGTTTGGTGATCGCCGGCCGGTTGGCGTCCCAGTCGTCAATTCAAAAACGCCGGATGTTCCACTTTGCGCATGTTCCGGTCCGAGTCCGACGATCGACCCCCGGACGCATCATAGGTTACCTGTTCCACGTCCTGGACACGTCATCCAGGTATTCATGCCACATCCTAAGTACTCGATGAAATGCCGCCTGCGTGTAAGCAGTCCGGCCACCGCGCGTAACCATTACGGTAAAAGGCAGAATACTGAGTGGCTGCCACTCAGTATCACGGACGGTATATGTACTAGTAACGGGACCTAAGTAAGCCAGCGTCCTTACACTGCGGAGGCTGAAACCTTGCTTGCCAGTGGCTAAGAATACTAGCCACTGGCAACGGGTTCGAAAGCGGTGATCATGATTGAGCTATCTCTTTAGCCTCGCTCTGCAGCAGGTTGTCACAGTCCGAATTTGTAGAGTCTAAACCAACGCTTACCTGCGGCTGCTTTAGATTAGCAGTTCCAAGTGAAGTATAAGCCCGTTGTAGGGGAGCGCCCAGACTCGTGAGTCCTCCGACCACTGATTTATCGATGGCATGGGCGACAATCAAAGCAACCTGGATTAAAAATAATGCACTGATGTTTCCTGTAGAAACTCACGTGTTGGATGCACGGCAACTATGCCAGCGACATATACCAATGCCACTCAAGTAGTCCTTAGAATCTGGACCAGGTCTCTCATGAGTCATGAGCAAGGACCTACTATGTTCCATCTCACCCACTCATAGGCTGGGTTGTCTCATGAGGGCTGGGCCAGTGCCGGTACACAGCCGTTAGGTTAATCCATCCGTCAGATCCACGGCAGAGTAATGTTTAA
The DNA here is from genome assembly GCA_038090315.1 of Xanthoconium stramineum. NCBI lineage: Eukaryota > Fungi > Basidiomycota > Agaricomycetes > Boletales > Boletaceae > Xanthoconium > Xanthoconium stramineum. The sequence continues at coordinate 14,394 of JBBPMO010000721.1, read as the reverse complement.
ACAGACCGAGGTGAAGGTCTCCTTTGCTCGTGCATGTCTTTCTACATTGCTTTTGCGTCTACCTCTTCAACACCATTTGCTGAAGGAGACTTTCCTTCGCACGCATTGCGTAGTTTGAGCGTGCGTAAACTCAAGGAGAGATACATACTTGATTAACACGGAAATATAACATAAGAGAGTAAAAATCGATAGCACATTGCTTACAAGTCCAGTTCTGATAACTTATACCTCTCCGAAGAAAGGTGGAAATCAATGTACCCGGCGCTAAAATGTTTGAATGCCTCACACGCCTCCCGAGATCCCTCCAATATCTTCATAATCTTCTTGTGGTTATCAACCACTACCTCCGCTAACGATTCGAAGGCCTCTAAGTGTGATTCCTTGTTGCGAGCGGCTAGCGTTGAGATCTGGTTGACATTCTCGCCCGCAAGCTCTTCCTTATAGAATGATAAGACATCGCTAGAATGGATGTGAACGAATTGTTAACGTGGGTTTCAATACAAGGTATGTACTTCATGTCGTTCACAAATAGCATAATCTCCGGAATCGCTTGAACGTACTCTGTCAGCGGGATTTCACGCGAGAATGCTACGTATGCATATCCTTCCGCGAGGCCAGTCATCCTACGCTGGTAAATGGGGTACTGCTGGGCCGTACTGGCGATCTAATCGTTCACGTGTCATCAGCTGCATGCTCACCACTGAAGTAATGGTTATACCTGCATGGTTTCTGTCTCGTACTCCAGTAAACTGGCAGTGAAATAGTTCAGACTCGAAGTCATGACCAGCCTTGACGGAATAGGCTGAAACAAGTCCGGAGCCCGGCGAATGATGTCCGCGAGTGCATCTAGAATACTGCTCCCCTGTCGTTGCCTCCCAAAGAATCTGTCGGTAAACAGATAGATGTCGGGGATTCCTGAAGGGAAGCGAACAGGAAGCGAACAGGAATTTCGTCGACATAGGTAAGGCATGCTGTGTAAAGTGCGATCCATATCTGTGTCGGACGGGAGAGATGCACACCAGTCGTTGCTGCGTAGACGACGCCCACTCGCAGGAACGTGCGCACAGAGTGGTCACCTTCCACCGGGTAGCCACGTCGAGTGGCTTCGTCTATGCATTCCTGGTGAAGGTTGTTGTCATACGGGGTGACCTTGTAGGGGACATTACACTCTGCGAGGACCGAGCGAATAGTTGCTTGAATAATCTGAATCTGCGAGCATGTTAGTTAGTAAGGAAAGCTGCTACGGCCTGCTCACTTGTTGCAAATGCATTGCGATTCGTGCTGAAATGGCCAACCAATGGTGACTGCATTTATACCTGGGTCCGGTAGGCCCGGTGTATCGTGGATTACTCGTTCCACGTTCTGGAAACGTTATCCCAGTGTACGCTCTCCGGAGATCCGTTTACGAATTATCGATTACTTTTGAAAATTGCCCACATCACCGGTATAGCCGAACTGAGTAATCACTCAAAGGTACTGTGATTGAAGGATGGAATCCGAGACTGGGCCAGAAAGTACGTTAGCTGGGTGAAACCGCTTCAAATTCTGCTCAGCAGTCACCTATTGTGATTCGGGCATATCACTCGGTTTCAAACATTCACGGGTTGGGTTGTAGTTCGTGGACTGTCCCCGATCATTACAGAACGTTCTCCGCGTCGGCGGTCCGGGTTCTCGCCCAAGCCGGTCGTCCCTGTCCTGAGGAGCCTTGGAAATGAATGTATGAGGGACAAAATATTGATGTTTCAATCTCCGAGATTATTAGACCTAACTGGAAGACTACTAGGGCAAGTACTTATGTACTGAGTTGCGGCACGCATGCATGCGGTGCGTTTCAAGCCTTGTCCACTACCTCGATATCTCTGTACCAGTGATCAGCTCCGAGCAAGGTTTTCATCACCCTCTAGCTTTACTTCACCAAGACGGCCCTTGCGTACAATTGGCGTGATGGAACCACAGTCAACACTCGACTCTTCAACGCCAACAACAATTACCCCCGTAAGCCATGCAGTTGGGAAGAGTTACTGCACCCCGCATTATTATACTCTCCATGCCGCAGAACGCTGTCCAGTCCGAAATCTCCAATGCTGAACCGCTCGTGATGCAGATCGTCGTACGCAGGGATCTCTTTGATGTGAGTCTGCGACTAACTGACTTACACTCTGCATGCAAGGTCTGATTCTCTGTCAAGAAAGAAAAATGGGGCGTCGGACCACTCATGGCCCAGGCTGCGCACGCGGCCACCGCGGTATGCTTTCCATATATGTTTGCGTCTCTAAGTAGCGCTCACGCCCCTCTAGGTTCTACACGAGACGCGTGAACGACAAGAGACGATCGACTACCTGGCAGACTTGAAGAACATGCGCAAGGTGAGCTTCGAGAAATGAACTCTGCGTGTAATAACACAGGTCCGCGTAGGTCGTGCTTCAGGTGTGCTGCGTTCATCTCGGACGTTTTCCGTGCGGACTGACTATATCACTATTTCAGACACCAGATATCTCGACCCTCCAAAAGCTTTCTGCTGCGCTGTCTAGCACAAATCCATCACCGATACCACACCATGTCTGGATGGAGCAACCAGAAAACACACCCACCTGCATCGCCCTTGCACCCAACAGAAAGGAGAAGCCAATACGCAAGGCATTGGACAAGTCGTCGTGTCGGCTTTGGCGAAGTGATTAGCGGCATCCTAACGATATAATGTACACATTAAGATCGTTGTTTAATACGTTGCAATCTAGACGGAAACCGGCGTTTCCATATCTCAACGCTGCAGCGACCTCAACAATGCTTCTGTTCCAACAGACAAACATCTGTCCAGAAGACGTGTCGAATTTGCGCTAAGAAAACCACTGGTCAGTGAGGACCACCCCATGTTTGCCAACAGCTCTTTAACCTCCTTGGGGGACACAACGCTGGGACGAAGTGACGCTCCAACGATGGCCGTACAGCGCAGGACACTGACTGGGCTACCGGACACCTTGAGAATTGAAAGTTGATGCAAAGATCAAGCGGGACACACAGCACGAGCTCATTCGGATTTACGTTTTTTCATAGGAACAATCGGCAAGACTTGACCAACCATCGCAGAGTGCTGGTGATGGGTCGATGAGTCGAGCAGCTAAAGTCCACGAAAAACGATCAACACGCGTGGAGGAACATTGAAAAGGAAACGTTCGAAACCTGTGCTTTTTACGTGGTCAAACGCTCGAGTACCGGCACTGAGCGCATCACCGAACAGGACAAATAGGGTGGTTCCTGTCAATTGTCCAGGCAGTAAATACGTTCAAGCTGGGATTGTTGACACTTTCAAAGTTGGGAAAAACCAGGTGGCATGAAGCACAACTTGGTGTATAGTTAGCGTGTGAGAGAGAGCACGCCTAGGCCACCGAGTCCCCTTGCCGCATCCGTCAGGCACCCTCCTCCGAGGATCGGGGTCTGTACGGTAGCGCAGAGGGGGATACGGAGTCGGGAGGAGCGGTTTCGAGCCTGCGAAAGCTCTCACCAGGGGGGTTGACCGCTACCCCAACCAGCATCCTTCTGGTGCTGTTTAAGGAGCTCCCAGCCGCGACGTCTGGGGAGTAGGCAAGGCAGTGACCGATCACCGGTATGCCTGTACAATGACTGCGTCCCGGGCAAACCCCTCACAAGGTGCGTCCCAGTGACCACAAGGGATGTGTGTGCGCGACCCGTACACGGGCTGGTCGCTAGTGAGAATGGCGTATGGGGGAGAAGGAGGCATCATCTTAGAAGCCAACAGTGACCCTTGCCAGGTACATATTAAAATTAGGCGACCTATTGACCAAAATCTACCCTTAGATGCTCCCACGGGCTACCCGAGCAGTCCGACTCGGAACCCTTTCGGATCGTTCGGCCAACACGTTGTCGCCCCCGCCGTGCAGCACTGTACTAGAAGAATCTGTGCTGCAGATTCCCGTCCCTCAAGGCCTCACTATCACGGGCGGGATTTGATGAACAACACTAGTACTAATGTCGTTTTACTGCCATGGCCCGACAGACAATGCCAAGAGTGCCAAGAACGTGGCGCAAGAACGGTCGAGAATGGGCCTGGCGCTCATTGCCGGTTTCTCTATGTCAATATCCTTTGTATTTGATTCGCTGGAGGCACGACCCGATAGGATGGCCACTGCCAGCGGATGTCCTACATATGTCCCGACAAGCTGGTTCTCACTCGTTCTCCTTCACAGCCTGACGGAACCGGTACTTGCAGATCTCCCGAGCTTAACCGTTAACCAATGCCCATGCATTGCACTCTGTGCCTACTGATAAGTTCCGAACCCAAAAAAGCACAATTGACGCACGTTGGTTCCAAGGCACGTTATCAAGCCTGATTCCATCTTTCTGGTTGGTCCAGCACTTCCCGTGTGCGGACGTAAACCGTCTAGACTCTCTCGAGGGGCGAGGCACCAACTGCGCAAGCCAACAACAACAATGTTTACCCACCATAAAACCCCCCTCGCTCGCCTCGTTCCTCTTAGCGCCTTGAACGTCCCGTCGTTCCAGTCCCCTGCAAACAAGCATGGTCGTTACGATCGATGTCTGTGGGATCAAGATCCCGCGCCCGCTACAAAAGCATCTCGTGGTGTCCCTGACGACCTTCGCGGTCTTTTTCACCGCTTTCCTCCTTTTTATTTTGGTCGGATTGTCGCTGACGATCACACCTTCGATATATATTATCGAGGTGTCTGCGTTGAATTCCAAGACTCCTGTCTCGAATGCAGCCACGAACCTCTACTTCGGTGTGTGGGGCGTATGCACGACAAAGTGAGTAAACCGAACCCATGCTGTCCATCACATTACTGACGCTCTTCGCAGTGCGTTGGACCCCGTCGTGGGGCAAGGCCCATGCTTCGGTCCTCAGCTCGGTTACACGATCCCGACTACGTTCCTCAGTGGCGCTGGACTCCCGACCGAGCTCGCCAACGTGGCCGAGACGGGTCTGTTGCTCATTCTCTCGCTGCATCTCGTCGTGGCGGCGTTATCGACCATCATCTTTATCCTCTCCTTGTTCTTGCACTCACATGCGGTCGCCATCATTGCCCTCATCACCGCCGTCGTGGCAGCGATCCTTGGGACTGTCGTGTTTGCGGTGGACGTGGCCCTTGTGGTTGTCGTCAAGGATAATATCGATTCGTTGTTTTCTGGCGCAAGTTTCAACGTGCAGTTTGGGAATGCGGTGTGGATGATTTTGGCTGCGATGGTCTTGACCTGGGTTGCTGTGGTGGTGTTGTCTGCGAGAGCGTGCTACTGTTGTGGTGTGCGACGGTACGTTTCTGAGTGTATTTACTGTTTACGGGCGGTGTTGACGATATATGCAGTCCAAAGGAGTCAGAACCCGAGACGTCGAAGAAGCCATCGTCGGAGAGTTAAGTTCGTGGGTTGCGATGTCTTGGAGAACGATTTTGATGAATTGTATGTTATGAATGGTTTCATGGTTTTCATTAGGGGAAAACTACGCCAGTCGAGGATCAAACACACTTGGGTCCGTCTTCCGGTGATTGCCACATACTTAATCGATAATCAATGGTGTTGGGTATCAATTATGGGGAGTAGCCTCCCGTTTCGCTATTGCTACAGTAAATTGTCCAAAGTACATCTATGTGACAGTGCGAGTGTTGCTTATACAACGGCAAGGACACCGCTTGCGAGGACGAGACCTCCAAAGACGGAGAGCGGGCTCACTGTGGAACCAAGTGCAGCATTCTTGTCCTGTAAAAGCTCGTCAGTCAGCGTTGTGCATGGCTCGGGTAGAAGAAACTAACGAGCTGTTGTGCGCTGGCTGCCGCAGGACATCCATGCTGACATGAAAGATCGTGGTTGCTCGAGACGACGGATGAGAGGTTAGGGTTTATGGGAGCTGGCTCTGGCTCGGGAACGGGCGAGGAGACGACTGGATGGAGAATTTAGACGGGTGCAAGGTTTTGGTTATGAACCAAACTAACCTAGAGCAGCCATGGCAAGGAGCGTGATCCAGGAACAAAAGACAGTGCGGGAAGCAGAGTGGGCGTACATGATAAAGACTGACGGACAAGCTCAATCAATGAGCGGGGCGATAGAGATAGCTCTCATCTTCATCTCGATTCTTATATGCGCGCTGCGTTCATCCGAGAATGGGACTCGCCTTGATCCGAAAAAGGAAAAGCGACGTCGACACCACTTACTTGTTTACAAGGTCGCTCAGTATCGTACAAGACTCTACTTGTTCTCTCGTCGCTACCACAACGTTCTACTTTCGCTACTTGGATTCACAAGTGCAAACCTGGCCTCGTGTGGTGCAAACACAATTTTCGCCAGTACCGCGGCAGTCGCACTACACAACGTCAACTCGAGTTTGGTGTAGCTAGGAAATAGCAGTACCTTGCGCGAGTGCGGCGCATTCACGCACTGCTTGCAGTCACACTTTCCCTTGGGACAGGTGCATCCGGTCCCAGAGGGCCCACAGGCGCTGAGTACGGTCAGGGTGGTCAAAGTCATATTGTCGAGGACATACCCGCAGTTGCTCTGGCATGTACAGTCTGCTGGTTTGGTCATCGTCGTCGTCGAGGTCTAACGTTGGGATTGACTCCACACAGTGATATAGGAGCTCCATCGCTGTTTCTCACGATTCGATCACTCCGATCACGATGAACTCGTATCCCGTCGAGCTGTTGGCCCAGCTCGCGCCAGTCATGTTTGTCGCTGGCCTCGGCGGTACACCCGGGCTAGCTCAACAGGAAACAGCACCCAAATCACCCCCAGACCCGTTTTTTCTCCTCATTTCTCGTCTTCGTGATACACTCCAAGCCCAATTACGTCCCTCCATATGGGCACCGGAGCGAAACAAGTCCTTCCAAATGGTTCTCGTCGATAAAAACATCCGTTTTCCGCCTCGAAAACTCGTGTCGCCGGAGGATCCATCCTACGCTGCTGCCCATTCACCGTTGTCACCACTTACGCCTTCTTCACCGCTCTACCCCGATGGCCTGATAGCCCCGATATGGATACGGAAACACACCGCCTTTCTTCCGAGCGTATTCGTCCTCTTCTTGCGCATGTTTGAGACAGCGACCACAACGCCGAGGTCTCCACTAGATATACCCAACGCAGAACACGAACGTCGCGTGGAAGAGGAACGGAGATGGGATTCAGAACTCAGTATAGAGATCGCGCAGCGAAAGAAGACCACGAGCGAGCGAGGTATCAAACTGACTGTCGTGTTGTTGGCGAGTAGGAGAATGCTTGGTATGTCTCCGCACCACCCTTTCCCGTCCCTGTCAGGGCCTGACGTTCATCAGATGACCCGTCGTTAGACGGACGCTTGTCCTACATCCGAAAGCAAAGTGGTCTCGACTCGAAAGCGGCGCTCTTTGTCCTGAGCCCCGTCGGTCCAACAGAATTGGAGGAGTTCGTTCGGAGGTAGGCCTGGAACCCGTTTTCGTTCGTCTCGTTGGCTGAATTTCACAGCTTGCAAGACGCACTGCACGAGCCTGCCGTGGAGTACTACACTTCACACTCCAAACGGGTCCGACGCAAGCGCAATCGACACTCTCAAGCGTCGTCCTATAATCCGCCGCCTTTGATACCCGTAGGAACTGCTAGTCCACGTCCACTCCGTCCAGAGGGTTGGACGGTCCGATACGAATACAAGATGGCTTGCTTTGCAGAGTTCAGAGGTGAAGACGAAGTGGCGCTCAAGTGAGTCAGGTGTTCGTTTCGCTTCAAAGTTTCTCAGACAATTTAGGCATTACCAGGATGCATATACGACCCTAATGATCATGTTTGGTTCTACTGCCATCTTGCCTCCTCGAACCAAGCGATGGGCAGAAGCCAAGGTACTTGCAGATACCATCAATTTCAAGGTGAGACCCCATATCGGAACCCAAGTTGGACGACGCTTATATGTGCCTTCAGATCACGAAGCTCTACCTGTACAACAACGAGCATGCGCTTGCTCTGTCGCATCATAATCTGCATATGCGTCGTTTCGCAGACTTTTCGCGTGGCTGGGGCATTGGTGAAGAGACGTTCGAGTATTGGAGCTGGATGACGCGGCAGTGAGACATCTCATCGCATGTTATGGGCATTCGTCTCACGAACTTCCAGACATCGTGTACTCGCAGAACTTCTCGAACAGGGCACCCGTTCTACACTCACCTTTCCAACGCATGTCCCACTCACGCGGGCATCGGGTGCATCGGTTGCGTCTGCGGTTGGTCCGGGTGGTGCACCGCTCGACATGGATGCGATCCGGACACTGGGATTAAACCCCAGCCATGCGCTGCAACACCCAGGTCATTATTACTACATGGCTGCCCGCTGTACTGAAGCAAGACGGGAACGGTTTTTGGCGAGCGAGAGCGCATCGCAAGGCGTGAATGCAGCGCCCGGGTACGCCAATGAAAAGAAGGTGGATCACTTGGCGATCGCGTTGGAGGTATTTGTCGCTTTCGGACCGCTTGTGCATTGATTGACGTCGCATTGTATGTTTGTTGCAGCTCTATACGAAATCGTATGAATTGTTCAAAAAGTATGGTTCGACGGCAAGTCAGGGGAGACTGACGTTATGGATTGCATGTCGGATTGCGCAGACGTATTACCAGTCTGGCAAATTTGAGCTGGCAATTCGGTGGGCATGACTAAGCTCCTTCTCGTGGCCATATAGGTGAAGCGGACGGTTTGATAGATTCTTTGAACGGATAGCCAAGACATACCGGCGAGAAAAGTGGAATGCAATGCTTCGTCCACTCTTTCCCACTTGGTATACCTGTGCGAAGAAGTTGGGCGACGTGGAGCTGACGGTGAGATTGTTGGTAGAGATGATTGGATATGGTGCGTCTGGGTGGTTGATTCCGTCGTCTTTGGATGTTGATCGGGTTATAGGCGACATTGACGAGCCAGGGACGCTTCAGGAAGATCTACTGACGCTGCTCAAGGTATGATCAAATTTACGTGTCTGTGAAAAACACCATTGACTTGGAGCCTTAGACCTCTGTTCCACTTTCGGATGACATCTTGGTCGTGGACTTGAAAGAGTCTGAACCAATTCGTATGTCCTGAAATATCTATCCCCGTGGACCGTATTAACCCTTGCATAGTGAACACCTCGGTAGTGTTTTGGAAACCCGAGGTCCAAGTGGGCGAAGAGGTCGCCTTCCAAATTACACTGGCCGCGCCGTCTGACGCGGTGATATCTGAGCTCCCGATCCACTTGATCTCGATCATATTCTCGGAAGGATACCCGCCGATCATCGTCCACCACGATACATCTGCACACTCGGAATCAGTGCGATTCATTCCGGTGGGTCAGATACGAGGGGAGACGGAGGTCGAGGTGAAGGCGCATTTGAGGTGGCGACCTGGGGATCAGGTCACCCTGACGGGTACACTTGCCTCGGATGTGCCTGGTCTGTTCAAGGTAGGTCGTTCCCCCTTTTTGCCAACATCCACGATCAACCTACGATGTAGGTCTCGAATATTGTGATGACGCTGAAACAAGGGGATTGGACGATCGAGATACCCCACGAGTCGTATGGGTCGCGCGAATCAAGTTTCGCCGTACCTCGGTGGTTGAGTTCGGTACGACCAGTGTCTTTTATTCCCGTCATGAGGGAAGACTCCTCGAGCGTAATGTGAGTGCCCGGGTCTCTCGGTCCCAATCCTACAACTGACACGTCTCCGTTAGCGTTCGACATCGTCCTCACCACCTCTCGATCTCGTTTTCGCATCAGGAGCCAGCGCTATTGGACGAGGCGTATCTGATCGAGATCGAGGTCACCAATACGGACGATCGGGCGCTAGATGTCGTCGCCGACGTGTTGTTGCAGCCCACCGAGGTGGACGAAGCAGGTACGTTTTCATCCTCGCCCATTGCCATCCTATCACTCACGTTCGCGCTGTTAGTGCAATTCATCGCGTTTGATGGCCAGATATCGTCAGGATTGATCAAGGGCGTTCTATTTGGGACGGTTAATCCTGGGGTCTCAGTCGTCAAGACGCTGACGTTGATGAGCAGTGGGGCTCCGGGGGACCGGACGATCGACGTGTCTGTTCAATCGAGTACGACGTTGCGATCAGCGGCCGCGTCCCCATCCCCATCCCAACCTCAAGCCCGATCGACATCGCTATCCGAGACTTTAGATGTCCCGCAGAACCTCGACACGGCCGAAATTTTACGCACATTATTGATCCCGACTTTGAACACGTTTACAGTGCGTCAAGACGTGATCTACCAACGATCTCTCCAACCCCCACCGGCGCTCGCGGATCTGTCTGTTTTGGAGAAGCCACATTCAGAGACACATTCAGACGGAGAGGCAGTGGTGACAACGGTGGTAGAGTGTTCAGCGCCGTGTGGGGTAGAGGTGGAAAATGTTGTGTTGCGTCGAGTGGTACGTGCTTCACTGATGGAAATCTCTTATCAAAAACTGATCAAATGGTGTAGGAGGGTCGGAACACGAGGGTGGTCGATACGACATTAGAAGCTGGCATCGAGGGTGTGTTTCCCAGCGGTCAGTAACACACCGTCACTAGACGAATTGTCTTCCAACGACAATTCCTATAGAATACCTCCCTGGGGACCAGTTCTCCGACATCTGTCGCGTTGCGCTGGTCTCAACTGAAGACGACATTGATGACATGCTACCCGGTCCGGCGGAATACGTATTAACGTGGAAAAGGTATGGATCACATCCTTTGTTGCTCTCCGGCACTCTTCCGACACCGCGTACAGGATTTTATCGCACAGAAAGTACGAGCCTAGTTCATCTACGTCCATTCCCCTTCCATTGCTCCGTCCCCCACGTGACTCCCTCGTCGCACTCCTCAGCGTCCCTGCGACCGCCAAACTCCACACACCCATTCCGATCCATCTCACCGTCCGAAACCGGCACGGCAGTCGGTCGGCGGTGATCAGCGTCGCGCTGGATCCACAGCCGTCGGACGGGTTCGTCGTCGCCGGGTTGCGGAACGGGCGCTTGCCGTTGGTGCTGCCCGGTGCAGAGGTGCGGGTGACGTGGAACGTGATTCCGATCGAGTGTGGGTATGTCAAGGTGCCGCGCGTGAGGGTGGTGGACCATCGAGGGGCCTTGGGGAGTCAGGAGGGTGCGGCGGGGGAGAGGGAGGGAGAGGGAGAGGTGATTAAGGTGGTAGACGTGCGGTTTGAGCGCTGGGGACGGGAGGAGGGAGATCAGATAGAGACGGGCACGATTTTGGTGTTGCCCTAAGCTTCACCGGACGTGAGGACCATGGGCTCTTTGTCCTTCCATAGTGCTTTTGCATATCCACTGGCTTGAACATATATTCTTGTCGAGGCCGCTACCTCTGTTGGTACATTGATCAATCCAACTTGTTAATGAACATGAGATCACTTGGTCAAAGTACAAATTACATTCCTTCCTCTGCTCTATCCTGTAAAAACATGAACTAAGAATGGGGGTGACATGACTATCAAAAGCAAATGGAGGAGTTAATGCCAACAAGAGGTCCAGGACTCCCCCAAGAAAGGGCTATCACTAGTCTCGACTTGGTATGTGGAGTAAGGGGATATTACTAAGGATTGGATAGGTAGCTGAAAGGCATTTCTGTTCCAGGGAGCAAGCCAGCCAAGATAACCGACATTAGAAGACCAGATCCAACCATTTTCTTCATGAAAATCATCAAGGGAGGCAAACTTGTGGACACTCCATACTTTGATAGAACAATCAGCAGACCCAGTAATGATTTGGCCACCATCAGGGGAGAATGCAACAGAGGTTACCAGATTTGTGTGACCCTGGAATGGGCCAGCCACACACTGAGTGGTGATTGCATTCCACACCCTAATGGTCTTGTCCCAAGAGCCAGAAACAATATGAGTACCATCAGAGGAATAGGCAACACAATGGACTTGATCTGTGTGTCCAACAAATGGCCCTGCCACAGATTGGCTGGTGGCTACACTCCAAACCCTGATGGTCATGTCCTTTGAACCAGAGACAATATGACATCCATCAGGTGAATAGAGAACAGACCAAATACAACCTGTGTGCCCATGGAATGGACCTGCAACACACTGCCCAGTGACCACATTCCAAATCCTAATGGTCTCATCTTTTGATCCAGAGACAACATGAGTACCATCAGGTGAATATGCAACAGAGGTAACCCAATCTGTGTGTCCTTTTAATGGGCCTACCACACACTGATGAGTTGTTGTGTTCCAAATCCTGACGGTCTTATCTTTAGAGCCAGAAACAATATAGTTATCATCAGGAGAATAGGCAACAGAGTGGACTCCAGCTGTGTGTCCCTGGAGTGGTCCTGCCACACATTGACCAGTAGCTATATTCCACATCCTGATGGTCTTGTCTCGAGAGCCAGAGATGATGTTGGTTCCATCAGATGAGTAGATAACAGACAGGATAGGACCTGTGTGTCCCTCAAATGGGCCTGAAACACACTGTCCAGTGATTGCATTCCAAACCCTGATAGTCTTGTCCAAAGAGCCAGAGACAATATGAGATCCATCTGGTGAATGGGTAACAGAGCTGACTGCATGTGTGTGCCCATGAAGTGGATTTGCAATAGATAGATCAACAGCTGCATTCCAGATCCTGATGGTTTTGTCTGCAGAGCCAGAGACAATGTGAATGCCATCTGGGGAATAGGCAACAGAGTTGATACAATCTGTGTGTCCCTTGAATGGACCTGCTACACACTGACCAGTAATTGCATCCCAGATTCTAATGGTAGTATCAGGAGAGCCAGATACAATGTGTCTGCCATCAGAAGAGTAGGCAACAGAGTTGACTTGATCTGTATGTCCTTGGAATGGACCAGCCACACACTGACTGTTGGTTGCACTCCAGACCCTAATGGTTTTATCTCCAGATCCAGAGATGATGTTGGCACCATCAGGTGAGTAAGCAACAGACCAAACAGCTCTTGTGTGCCCTTCAAATGGACCTGCCACACAATGACCAGTGGATGCATCCCAAACCCTAATGGTCTTGTCTAAGGAGCCAGAGACAATGTGAATCCCATCAGGAGAGTATGCAACAGATTGAACATCATTTGTGTGCCCCTCTAATGGATCTGCCACACACTGCCCAGTCATTGCCTTCCAAATCCTGGTTGTTCTATCATCAGAACCAAAAGCAATGTAAAATCCATCAGGAGAATAGGCAACACTATTGATCTGAGCTGTGTGCCCTGCAAATGGACTTGCCACACATTGACCAGTAACTGCATTCCAAATCCTAATGGTTTTGTCATCTGAGCCAGAGACAATAAATTTACCATCAGGTGAAAATGCCACTGATCTGGCTGCATCACTGTGTCCCTGGAATGGTTCTGTTACAGGCTGGCCAGTGGTTGCATTCCATACCCTGATATTTCCATCTCCTGAGCCAGAGACAACATGAATGCCATCAGGTGAATAGGCAACAGACCAAACAGCCTGTGTGTGCCCATGCAAGGCATGAACCTCTGCTGGCCAATTGGCTGGTTGTTCTGAGGTGGTTGAGATATGCTTTTGCAAGTGGTCAAGCCAGAGTTGACAAAGTGGAGAGTGTGATGGAGTCTGGGGCATGGCTGATAGATAGAGGTGTGGAGTGGATTCTCTGAGGACAGGAGCAAACACTTGAATGAATCTGGGTGCTTCTGATAACAGATTGGCAATCTCTTGGCCCTGGTAAGCTTGTTGTTCAGTACTCAGCACTCAGCATCATAGTTGACCTTACCTTGGCCCATTTTTGCAAGATGGTGCAGGTCTCTATGGCAGATAGGATGGGTGACAGAGGGGAGGAAAGGGAGAGGAGGCTAATGGCTTCAAGCCAGTAGGGGAGAAAGGCCTTGAAGAAGAGGGTGACCTCATTCAACAAGTCAGGATTACAGTCAATGTGTTGCAGGTGGTGCATCCAGTAAAGGCACAAATACGCAAGATGGGGGGGAATGGTCTTGTTTATCCGGTTGGGCAGATCAGGGATGGCAGTGTTACGGATCCGGGAGTCCTTGATGTTACACATATTGAACCTGAGCATGTTTCGCATGCACGCGAGCAGTGCTCATCCAAGAATGAGGGAATGGTGGGGAAGAATTTGGACATGGAATACTGAGCTGCGAGCCTCATCGAGTAAAAAGTCACGGAATGAGGTATGGAGGGGTCGGATGGGCTTCTCTTCGTTGAGGACACCATCCAGTAATGATCCCATGGGTTTGATGATTCATCAGCAAAACACCTTTTTTGGAACAGCAGCCACAGGGCTGACAGCATCTTACAGCATGACAGCTCGGCAGTGTCACAGGTTGACAACCGGCTCCAGCTCGACAGTACATCACCAGGCACACACAGCCCCACATTGTCACACTCCAATAGTGCTACAGTAGTTACAGTACGTATTAGCTACTAAACCCTAATAG
>JBBPMO010000720.1:0-17978 GCA_038090315.1 Xanthoconium stramineum | reverse complement strand
AAGCCCCCACCTGACTTGATTGGTGCCAAAGAAGAATACGAGGTCGAACGGATTGTCTCACACCATGGCACCTCGGGACACCGCAGGTACCTGACTGCATGGAAAGGATATCCACTGTCAGAAAACACCTGGGAACCCAAATCGAACCTCCAACATGTGTTGGAAATACTCAGCACTTATAAGCAAACTCATCAGCTCAGCTACTTAACAATGACACCATGCCCTTCACCCCAGCACATGACAACACCCTCCCCATCCGCTGGGCAGATATTTCCTGGAAACTGGGCCTCACTGTCTATCAACTCAAATACCTCTGACTCCATAAACTCAACCTCAACCATGCCAAAATCCACTCCTGCTTTTGTAAGGAGTCCAGCTGCCCCATCCACTACTAAAATCGCAGGAAGAGGCGTCTCTTCGTGAGTACCCCCCTGCGCATGCCCATGGCCACTTCGACTCCTTATCCAACCTCTCCTGATCCCACTACTCCAGTCATCATCTCACTTTCCCTCTATCTCACTGCCCTATTAATCTCTGCTCTCATTCTTTGCTACTTTCACCAACGTTCTAACCCCCCTCCATACGAATGCCATATCTCCTGACCTCTCCCACTTATGAATCTCCCCATGCTCCCCTGCCCAATTCATCACCCATACAGATCCGCTCCCTTCCCACATCTCGCATCCATGCCCTTTTTTTCCTCATCATTGCCACCCCCGCCATCCTCATCGCTGTCAAAGGACTCCCTTCCTATCAACAGGACATCCCTTGTCAACTCCTGGTCCAACTCCTCCACCACGTTGCCCTCGCCCAACTCCAGCATTTCCAACCATGCCCAGACGATCTCCCTACTTCGTTTGGCTTGCCCCTTCGCACCACCCCCTCCTTGCTGCCTGGACCGATCCTCAACCTTCTTGTCTCCCACTCCTTCCACTGCTACTTGGAGGAACTCCCTATTGATGTCCTCCACCTGCTTTCGCCAAAATCTTCCTCTCCCTTACCCAAACCGAGCAATGTCACTACTTGGAACAGGTTGGACACCACTCCACATCTCCTGCTGCCTTACCCTTGGCCCTTCACATCTCATCCCTGCCCCCCTCTCCTGCCACAAGCTCACTAAACGTTGATGATGTCATCAGAATCCAGATTGCTGAAGGCCAATGGATTACCTCCTCAGCATCCAGAGTCTTGGTCCAATGTTCATGCTCCTCCTCCCCCAACACTCACTGTTACATTTGCTCAGATCTTGGTCACCACGGGCTCTTCTGCCCCATATACGTTTGTTCTACCTGTGGGGAGGCTGCACCGGGTCATGCGGCACATCATTGTTTGGCAACCCTCTGTAATCTCTGTCATAGATGGGGACATTCCAACGATGTCTGCAATCTTCGGATCTGTGGAAGATGCGACACCCCAGGGCATGTGGTCAATAACTGCCCAGTCAATCCGCTCACCCAGCCAGATGTTTGCAGCACTTATGGGGGGACCTATTCCGATGATGACGACCCCAACACCCTTGTGGATGACAACTAGGGAAATTAGACATATTGAGCCTGGGGCTTGAGTGTACGAAGGGGGTAATGTTACAATTTCCTTTCTTTCTCACATCTTCTTTCTTATCACCATAGTACAATATCCTTACTTCCGTTTCGCTCCTCTACATGAGGAGACTGAACATTACCTACTCGCCCTTCCAGTATATACCTCCCCTTGAATCGTTCCTCTCTAGTTTCCTATCTCTCTAACAGGACTGTCTCTCCCCTTGATTACCTCTCTCACAGTAGTCATGTTTCCCCAATATTCCCCCAAGTTCTACGACCTTCTACTTAGGTAATCCATAGTACTTAAATACCTGCCCAGCCTGTACTCCTCTCTTCATTCTTGTTCTTTGCAATCACAGCATCAATCTTATGAATCCACAACTCGTCTGGTTGTGACTCAGTCCCCTCGTCTCTTGTTCATCACCTTAGCCTTACCATGAGGACGCAGCGTCTCTTTGTGAGTACCTCCCTCAGAGTAAGTAATCCTGGCCTTGATGTAGGTCTGTCAACTCGCGTAACATGCAATACCCTCACATACCCACCATATATATCTGGGTATGGGTATTGGTGGGTATGGGTATGGGTATGACCACTGATACCCCAGGGTATACCCATGCAGATGCCTATATGCAAGGTTGCTCTGAGTTAGAGGATAGCAAACATTGCTTTTGCCGTGGTGATAACAATATACAGGCATCTTGGAGCCCTTTGAATGCATGTCACATTTCCACTGTTCTTTGAGCAACTTTATGACCTCTTCTTGTTCAAAAAATCCCTCTATTTCTTCTGCTGCAGTCAATGGCTTCTGTTTGTTTGATTTGGAAGCTTTTGTGCCCTGAAAAAATGTGAGAAACTGTAGAAAGGTTGGCATTTTTATGTACTGGTTTAGAGCTGTTGGACACATTGGTTGGCCCAGGTGAATCATTGTCCTCTGTGCTTGCATCTTTGAAGATAACCTGCACATTCTTCAATGCTCAGGTGGATACCCTTCCACTTGGGAGGTGCTGGGGAACAATAAGTGGTTGCATTCTTTGTATGAATAATTTGAGTTCTTTGTCCGACTGAAGCAAAGTAAAGGCTGCCTTTGCCTTGTCTGAATCCAGGTGATACTGGAGCTGTACTAGTCCTGGGAATTGATGGAGTTTCTGCACAACAACTATGTGGGGGTTGTCAAGAGTGATAGAGGATGATATCTGGAAGGGAGCCAAGGACACTTTCCCTTGACTATGCTGAACAGCACACTGGCATTGAATTTCAAATACTAACACACAAAAGAATCAGTCAAAAGAAGCATTGCAGATGACACCAGATGAGATAACTTACTGCATGTTGCAGGATCATCAGGGTTGCTTATGAGCTGTGCTGATGCCTTGTTTTTGCCCACAGCTTTGGGAAGGCTCCTCAGCATCTTTATGCTCTGGCTGTGCACATAGAGCCCTTCCATGTCTGAGTCATTGCCTTCCAAACCCTCATCCTTGATCTGATCCATCCTTGTCTTGAATATCTCTCCTTCATCTATGCTCACTGCTTCATCCCTGCACATCTCCACATCTTCATCCTTGTCTGAGGTCATGACATCTACTTGCTTGCTGGTGATGATGCTCAGGACCTCAGTTGCATCAGGAAATTGGCTGGAGTTTGGAAGCTGCCAGTAGGCAGTGCTAATGTTGTCACTGGGTTTGTCAAGTTCAGGAACAGCCTCAAGAGCACCCAAAGCTAGAATATGGGTCCAAGACTCTTCTTCAGAGGGTGAGTGACACTGATGCTTGAGCACAGGCTGGTGGGACCCCTGCCCAGACTGGTGGATAGATTCTGCGGCTGCAGGAACTGCCTTCCATTTACCTGCTTGTGAGGTCAATGCTGCAATGGTGGCTTGGGGCTTAGATTGGAGAACCTGACTGCCGGTAGGGTTTCTGGAGTGATTAGCCACAGTGGGCTGGCTTCTGATATCATGGCTGAGTCCTGTGGGTGGTGCACTCTGACTGCATGAATGAGTATCAATGGTAGAATTATTTTTGAAGATGCATGGTAGGGACTTCTTGGTGTATAGATTGCACACAGTGGAGCCTTTCTCCATAACACAGGCTGTCTTGTGTCCATGACAGCTTGTGCATGCCTGTTTTCCTGAGTAGCACAAGTCAATAGTGGCTCAAGTGTTGTGGCCTGAATTCTAAACCTACCTTTTTTGCTTGCCATGCAGTCTACAACCTTGATGGTATGTGAAAGGTTGGTCTTCTTGCATTTCTTAGGGGACATTGAGTCAGACAGATGAACTGTTGATCAAGCCCAGGTTGTGAAGCAACACTGCACATCAAATTTGTTGGATATATGTTGTTGCTTGCAGTCGTGATGATAAAGTCCAGTGATCAAGTGACTCTCAGCCAATTCTCATCAAGATGCTCACTCAGGTTGGAAAGACCATCACTCTGGAGGACTTAGGACAAGGAGGGGTAAGTTATTGACTCATCTATCATCATGCTGGCACATGGCCCATCTCACACTTAGTACACTATCACTCCCAGCCAGTAGTGCTTGATCTTTACTGGAAAGCAGCTTGAAGATGACCATACCCTCTCTGACTATAATATTCAGAAGGAGTCCACCCTCCACCTTGTGCTCTGTCTCCATGGTGGAATGCAAATCTATGTCAAGACCTTGATGGGGAAGATGATCACCCTCAAGGTCGAATTATCAGACACCATCAACAATGTCAAGACAAAGATTCAGGACAAGGAGGGTATTTCTCCTGACCAGCAGCATCTCATCTTCACTGGGAAGCAGCTGGAAGATGGTCATACCCTGTCTGACTACAACATCCAAAAAGAATCTATGCTTCATCTCGGTAAGTCAAGTGCCACTATTTTTTATCTACTCTAATCCTCTTTGAAGTTCTCCATCTTCATGGTGGTATGCAGATTTTTGTCAAGACCCTCATGGGAAAGACAATCACATTGGAGGTCAAGTCATCTGACACCATTGACAATGTGAAGACAAAGATCCAAGACAAAGAGGGTACCCCCCCCTGACCAGCAGCATCTTATTGTTACAATTTTCTTCCTTTTCCATGTATTCTTTCTTGTCTCCATAGTACACCAACCTTACTTTCATTTCGCTCCTCTGCATGAGGAGACAGATCTTTACTTACTCACTTTTCCTTCCTCATGTCCCACCTTATATTTTCCCCTCTAGTCTTGTGTTTCATTACAGGACTGTCCCTCCTCTTGACTATTGTTCTCTGTAGTCACGTGTCCCCAATATTCCACCAAGTTCTATGACATTCTACTTAGGTAACCCATAGTACTTAAATACCTGTCCAGCCTGTATTTCTTTCTTCATTCTTGTTCTACACAATTACAGTGTCAGTCTTATGAATCCACAACTTGCCTGGTTGTGACCTAGTCCTCTTGTCTCTTGTTCTCAACCTTAGCCTTACTTGAGGACGCAGTGTCTCTTCGTGAGTACCTTCCTCAAGAGTAAGTAAACTCCTTGACCTCGACATAAGTCTGTTGACTTGTGTAACAAAAGAACAAGAATCTCTTTCTGTCCCTCCTATCTGTCAAGACCAGGTCAACTCTGGAACTATCTCCGG
This sequence comes from Xanthoconium stramineum, assembly GCA_038090315.1. Taxonomy (NCBI): domain Eukaryota; kingdom Fungi; phylum Basidiomycota; class Agaricomycetes; order Boletales; family Boletaceae; genus Xanthoconium; species Xanthoconium stramineum. Next base: position 12,848 of record JBBPMO010000720.1, on the reverse strand, counting down.
AACATCCAGAGATTAGTGTCAGATGGGACTTGGCTTCAGCGACTCAGAGGGGAGCGCTGTGCCCTTGTCAAGTCTTTGTCCTGGATTTCGGAATGCAGAGATAACTTGGAGGTAAGACTTAACGTTGCACAGCGACGAAGTCGAGTAATGTTCAGAGGAGAGTCAAAGACTCTAGTGGAGGATCAGAGGGGACTGGAATCTTAGTTGATATTCGAACTGAGGGGAATACATGGCTCGGGGGTACAGTACTTATACTACAGAGATGTACAGGATTGGTAACAGAGAATGTAGCTGAATAACAGGAATGGATGTAGAATGTTAAGGCTGTGCACCGGCTGTCCAGAATGCAGAACTGTGGTGCAGGTTCATAGGATTAGTGGCAAGAATGCTACTAAACCTTAGTACAAAAGGGGGTAACTAAAATGGAGGATGACGAGAGGAAACCCTAATACATGTCCGGAGGTCTGGAAGTAAGTCCTGGGTGAGAACATGCCAGAGTTCATGGCTATAACATCGGAGTAGAATTGGAGTTAGCTTGGTCAGATATACGATATATGACACTATCTAGGAGCAGGACCACCCTAGCCAACCCAAGATTTTCCCCCAGCGCCCCAAGAGAGTTTTCCATGCTCCTGACAACTCAGAAGAAACCAGAACCTCCCAGAACCCTTTGGACCTTGCAGTCACCCCTCGAACCCAGTCACCCACTAGACCCAGCACCCCAATGGACCCCTCCTCATCCTCAAAAAGAGTTTTAGAATGTCAATACTCGGCTAACCCTGCATCACTGCCCTCCCCACCTAAGTACATCGCAGCACTGCCACCCTCCAGCTCCCAAGCCAACCCCCTGCCGCCTGTCACCCCCTTGGTAACCACTGCACCCCCACCCACAGTCCCACCACCACAGCCCCCTGCCAACCCACCCCCACCATCGACAAACCCCATGTCCACCACCACTAGTACCAATGAAGTCAAGGCAGCCCTCCCTGCTGACTTCTCTGGAGAAACAGAAGATGCAATCCACTGGGTAAATGCCATGGAAGCATACTTCCGAGTAAACCCCTCCACCTTCACCACTGATGATGCCAAATCAGTAATCATGCTCAATAAAATGAACCATGGATGAGGATGTTACTTCGCAGACCCTGGCTGCACATCCTTGCTGACTCAATAGTCAAAGCAGCAGACAAGGACTTCGACCACGTAAAGCAGGCATTTGCCGACATGTTCTACCCATATCATCTGGCAGAGACAGCCTGGGATGAGCTCAACGAACTAAAACAAGTTGCCACTCAAAAAGACAATGGATTCCAGACATACCTCTCCAAATTCCAATACTTGGTTGCACAATCTCAAGCGGGAGACACCCCTGAAGTACAAAGGCTCTTTGCTGAGGGACTTGATATCCAGATAGCCACCATGATTTACTCTATGGAGAAAGTCCCCACCACCCTTAAAGCCTGGATGGAAAAGGCCATTGACTTCCACAAACAGAAAGCTTGCATTGTGGCTCTTAAGAAAGGACATAGTTTACCTCTCTCCTCCTTCTCCTCCAACTTGCACTCCACCAAAGACCTGAATGCCATGGATGTAGACTCCATCCATCTCAGGAAACTCTCTCCCAAACTCTGGGAAAACCCAAGGGAAACAACCATCCCCAACAGATCCAAAACATGGAGACATCCTCTCTCTCTACACCCACCACTGCCACCATTACTCCCATCACTCCTATCAATACCTACATCCAGAACCTCACCACCAAGGGTCGAACCACCGAAGATATCCTCCAAACCCTGAAAATCTGCTATGAGGAGGATGAAGAAGAAGTAGCCGCCACCACCTTTTCTGACAATGAGGGTTTTTAATTTGGAAAGTTACCTCGATGTTTTCTTCCCATGACTTGTCCCATGTACTAGTAGCCTTGCCAAATGAACGAACTATTCGTCTTCCCATCAAACTGGCTACTGGAACCCAAATTGTTGAAACCACTGCCCTCATTGATTGTGGTGCTACAGGGAATTTCATCGACATTGGCCTTCTATCCAAGGTGAACTTTCCCCTGCAGCGTCTTCCCAAACCCATTTGTGCATACAATGTAGATGGAATGGCCAACATCAAAGGAACCATCAGATGGAAGGTCCAGACAGACATCCTTTTCTCTCAGTCCAAAGAAACCACTGAACTCATGGTCCTCAGTCTTGGCAAACAACAAGTAATCTTGGGAATGCCTTGGTTGTGCAAATGGAACCCCAGAATTGACTGGATATTGAACACTGTATCCATTCCAAAGTCCCCAGTCTCCCCACCTCCTGACTACATCTCCCAATGATATCTCCTATGATGGTTAGGCCTGGATGCTGACCGAAAGATCTCTAACAGACTAAGCAAACAACAAGCCTGGTTGGACAGAGAACAGATCAACAAAACCACCATTTCCACCCAAATTGCCCAAACCACCCCATTGACCGAACCAGTCATACCAGAATGGTGCAATGAGTTCACAGATGTGTTCTTTGAGAAGACACATGACCAACTTCCCCCCCACCATCCCTATGATCACACCATTGAACTTAAGCCTGACTTTGTCCCCAAAATTGCCAAAGTCTACTCTCTTAACCTAATGGAGATGGAAACTTGCAAAACCTTCATTGAGGAACATCTCAAAACGGGACGGATTGTGCCATCGAAATCACCCCAGGCTTCCCCCTTCTTCTTCATACCAAAGAAGGATGGAACACTGCGTCCATGCCAAGACTACCATTACCTGAACTCCCATACCATCCACAATGCATATCCTCTTCCCCTCATCCCTGAACTCATTGACGATATGAAGGAGTCCACATTATTCACTAAATTTGACATTTGATGGGGATACAACAACATCCGCATTTGGGAAGAGGATCAATGGAAAGCTGCTTTCATTACCCCAATGGGACTCTTCGAACCCACTGTCATGTTCTTCGGATTCTGTAATGCTCTCCCCACATTCCAAGTGTTCATGAACCACATCTTCACTGACATGCTAAGAGAGAAATGGCTAAAGATCTACATGGATGACCTGGGTATCCACACCAAAGACAACATCGCCCTTCATCATGAACGAACTTGACAAGTCCTCCAACAACTCCAGGAACATGGACTCTCAATCAAACTCTCGAAATGCATGTTTGATGCTCCTCACATGGAATTTTTAGGCATGATCATTGGACAAGGAGAGGTCAAGATGGATGAAAAGAAGCTGGAAGCCATAAGGGAATGGAAACCCCCCACCTCAGTCAAAGGGGTCCAGTTGTTCACTGGATTCACAAATTTTTACAGGAAATTTATCCCGGACTTCTCTAACATCATTGCTCCCCTGAACCTACTCACTTGTAAGGGGGAACCCTGGGTCTGGACTCAACTCCAACAAGATGCCTTTGAACACCTTAAATGTATCTTCTCCTCTGCACCAGTCCTACAGATCCCTGACATGACTTGTCCCTTCTCCATCATGACTGATTGTTACAATCTTCCTCTGAAGATGCCAGTACACCTGTCTTTTTCCTCGAACTATTCATTACCCTTTAGATCTAACTCCGTACTCTCGAACGACTGAGCACCAACCTTCCCTTCCGACATTGGTGACCTGTCTCGTTATTGTCCTAGTTGGACAACTCATGCGCCCCCGTTTCTCCTTCTGCTCTTCTCTTCCTGACTAGGGCGCTATCACGTTATACCCCGGGCAATATCCATGGACCTGTTTCCTTCTCTGACATTCTCTGGCATTCCTTGATGATGTGGCCCTTAGAGATCTCTTGATCTATGTAACATAGTACACTGCCTCGTCGTCGTTCCACCTGTTTCTCCATCTTTCCATCACAGACACTGCCACCCATATCTTTCCAGTACTTATACCTGTCCCTTCATTCCCACGTCCTCTTTTCTCCTTTCCTCACATTTCTTCTACGCACCCACAAGGCATCTACTCTCATAGTCCTACCTCGTCGTCTCTTGTACCCCTCTAGTCTCTCCGCTACGCTTGTGCAATCCATCAGCTGTTTGCTGAGAATCCCAGACCAACATCTTAGTTGGCCATTCGCCAAACCCTCGGTCTTCGTTCCCGTTGACTGTTCGTCGACTCCCTAGTCCTAATTCCTAGTTGTCGTCGACCGTTCGTCGACTTCCTAGTCCCGAGTCATTGTCAACCGTTCGTTGACTTCCTAGTCCCTAGTCATTGTCGACCGTTTGTCAACTCCCCAATTCCGGGTTATTCTCAATCTCTTGTTCCCTTGAAGCTCTCTTTCTTGATCCTGAGGACATAGCGTCTCTTCATGAGTACCTCCCTCTGAGAATCTCCGACCTGTGGTAGTTGTCTTCGTGTAACACCGATGCCTCCTTACTAGCCGCTGGAGCAGTACTCATGCAAGTGGACGAAAACTCAGACTTACACCCCTGTGCATACTTCTCTTGCACCTTTTCCTCCACCCAGCACAACTATGACATCTACAATCATGAACTCCTTGTGGTAATACTGGCCTTGGAGGAATGGCGTCAATATCTCCAGGGAACCACACATCCCATCACCATCATCACCAACCATAAAAACCTCTCCTATGTCAAAGACCCCCGAAAGTTATCCAGGCAACATGCCAGATGGTCCCTGTTTCTACAGGACTTTGATCTGCAATGGCAAGTCACACTGGGAACCAAAATGGCCCCTGCAGATGCCCTATCTAGATGAGATCATGTAGACACCACCCAGGACAACCAGGAAACATCCATCTGCCCGGAACCTGTAGTCATCCAAGCACTAGACCTTGCCCTAGCCAGAAAGGTGTGGGCCTCCACCCAGTCAGATCCACTCATACTCCAAGCTTTGGAGAGCCTGAAACTCGGCTCCCCTCTGTTCCTCTGCTCATCCAAGGATGACTGGCACATGACCAATGGCCATCTGTACTTCAAAGGCTGCATGTACATTCTCCTGCATGAACGACAAGCCATCACTCGGTCCATACATGACTCCCCCACCACTGGGCATGCCAGATGCTTCAGAACCAAAGCCCTACTTGAAAGGGACTTTTGGTGGCCAGGCCTCTCCTCGTTTGTTAATGCCTTCATCTCTGGATGCGCTACATGTCAACAAAACAAGGTTAACCATCATCCCACTTGCCCCCCACTTGCCCCCATTGCCTCATCCTCCCCCCTGCCCTTCAAACAACTATCGGTTGACCTGATCACAGACCTTCCTCCTTCCAACGGACATGACTCATTGATGGTCATGGTTGACCATGGCCTTATGAAGGGGGTAATTCTCATCCCTTGCTCAAAAACCATAGATGTGGTGGGAGTGGCCAAACTCTTCCTCCACCATGTGTTCAAATGATTTGGCCTTCATGACTCCGTGATATCCAATAGAGGCCCCCAATTCACTTCTGCCTTTGCCAGAGAACTTGCATGACTCCTTCACTACGATGTCAAACTTTCCACCACTTATTACCCTCAATGGATGGACAAACCAAGCAAACCAATCAGGAGATTGAAACATATCTTTGCATCTTCTGTGCCAACAATCCTTGGAAATGGATGGACTTTCTTCCCACTGCTGAGTTTCATCATAATTCCGTCCCCCATAGCTCCACTAAAGTTTCACCATTCTCCTTGTTACATGGATATGAACCCAGAGCATACCCACCTTTGGGAAAGACATTCCTTCTGGCCCTGGAAAACTGCTTAACTTCCCTGGAAGAAGCCCAAAAAGAAGCCTTGGCCACACATGAAACAGCTTGTCATATCATGAGGGAACAGAATACCCGGAATTTCTCTCCTTAGAAAGTTGGAGACAAGGTATGGTTGGAAGCAACAAACCTCCGTCTCCATTACCCCTCTAGGGAACTAGCTCCCAAGCAACAAGGACCCTTCAAAATCTCTCAAGTGCTATCTCTGCTCACATACTGTCTCCATTTACCCACCACCTGGAAAATACACAATGTCTTCCACACTACCCTTCTTTCCCCCTACAAAGAGACCGAAGCACATGGTCCAAACTTCTTGAAACCTCCATCTGACCTGATAGGTACCAAAGAAGAATATGAAGTCAAGCGAATTGTTTCACATCATGGAACTTCAGGACGTTGCAGGTATCTGACCACATGGAAAGGATACCCATTATCGGAGAACACCTGGAAACCCAAATCAAACCTCCGACATGCCCCTGAGATTCTCAGCACTTATAAACGGACCCACCAGCTCAACTACTTAACCACGATGCCATGCCCTTCACTCCAGCACACGACAACACTCTCCCTATCTGGTGGACAGACATTCCCTGGAAATTGGGCCTCACCATCTACCAACTCAGGTATCTCCGACTCCATAATCTCAACCTTGACCATGCCAAAACCCACTCCTGCTTCTGTAAGGAGCCCAGCTGCCCCATCCACTCCTAAAATCACAAGAAGAGGTGTCTCTTCATGAGTCCCCCCCTGCACATGCCCGTGGCCACCCTGACTCCTTACCCAACATCTCCTGATCCCACCACTCCTGTCATTGTTTCTGTTACAATTTTCTTCTTTTCTCACGTGTTCTTCCTTGTCTCTGTAGTACAATATCCTTACTTCTGCTTTGCTCCTTCGCATGAGGAGATCCACCACTACTTACTCGCCTTCCCATCATACTCCTCCTTCTTTATTGTTCCTCTCTAGTTTCTTATCTTATCACAGGACTGTCTATCTTCCTGATTATCTCTCTCATGGTAGTCACGTTTCCCCAACATTCCACTGAGTTCTACGACCTTCTGTTTAGGTAATCCGTAGTACTTAAATACCCACTCAGCCTGTATCTCTCTCTTCATTCTTGTTCTATGCAATCACAGCGTCAGTCTTATGAATCCACAATCTGTCTGATTGTGACCTTGTCCCCTCGTCTCTTGTTCCAAACCTTAGCCTTACTTTGAGGACATTGTGTCTCTTCGTGAGTACCTCCCTCAGAGTAAGTATTCTTGACCTCGACGTAAGTCTGTCAACTCACATAACAGTTTCTCTCTCTATCTATTTTGCTGCTCTATTGATCTCTGCTCTCATTCTTCATTACTTTCACCAACATTCTAACCCCCCTCCATACAAATGCCATATCTTCCAACCTCTCCCTCCTATGAACCTCCCCACTCGCCCCTGCCCAATACATCCCCCATCCAGGCCCGCCTCCTCCCCATGTCTTACATCCACGCTCTCTTCATCCTCACCATTGCCACCCCCACCATCCTCATTGCTGTCAAAGGACTCCCTTCCTACCAGCAAGACATCCCTTGCCAACTCCTGGTCCAACTCCTCCACCACATTGCCCTCACCCAACTCCAGCATTTCCAAGCGTGCCCAGACGATCTCCCTACTTCATTTGGCTTGCCCCTTCACACCACCCTCTCCTTGCTACCTGGACCAATCCTTGACCTCCTTGTCTCCCACTCCTTCCACTGCTACTTGGAGGAGCTCCCCACCAATGTCCTCCACCCTGCCTTTGTCAAGATCTTCCTCTCCCTCACCTGAACCGAGCAATGCCACTACTTGGAGCAGACTGGACATCACTCCACATCTCCTGCCACCATACCCTTGGCCTTTTGCATCTCATCCCCACCCCCCTCTCCTACCACTAGTCCAGTAAACACTGACAATGTCATCCAAATCCAAATCACCAAAGGCCAATGGATCACTTCCTCAGCATCCAGGGTCCTGGTCCAACGCTCATGCTCTTCCTCCCCCAACACCTGTTGCTACATTTGCTCAGATCTTGGTCATCATGGGCTCTTCTGCCTGATGCACATTTGTCCTACCTGTGGAGAGGCCACACCAGGTCATGCAGCACATCATTGTTTGGCGACCCAATGTGATCTCTGTCATAGATGGGGACATTCCAATGACATTTGCAATCTTCAGATCTGTGGAAAATGTGACACCCTGGGGCATGTGGTTGATAACTGCCCAGTCAATCCGCTTACCCAGCCAGACACTCACAGCACTTATGGAGGGACCTATTCTGACAATGACGACCTCAACACCCTTGTGGGTGACAACTAGGGAGATGGTATGTGTTGAGCCTGGGGCTTGAATATATGAAGGGGGTAATGTTACAATTTTCTTCCTTTCCCATGTATTCTTTCTTGTCTCCGTAGTACGCCGACCTTACTTCCATTTCGCTCCTCTACATGAGGAGACAGATCTTTACTTACTTGCTTTTCCTTCCTCATGTCCTGCCTTATATTTTCCACTCTAGTCTTGCATTTCATTACAGGACTGTCCCTCCTCTTGACTATTGTTCTCTGTAGTCACATGTCCCCAATATTCCACCAAGTTCTACGACCTTCTACTTAGGTAACCCATAGTACTTAAATATCCATCCAGCCTGTACTTCTTTCTTCATTCTTGTTCTATGCAATCACAGCATCAGTCTTATGAATCCGCAACTTGTTTGGTTGTGATCCAGTCCCCTTGTCTCTTGTTCCCAACCTTAGCCTTACCTGAGGATATAGCATCTCTTCGCAAGTACCTCCCTCAGAGTAAGTAAACCTCTTGACCTCAATGTAAGTCTGTCAACTCATGTAACAGCATCAGGATGTTAAGCAGGGCCATTGATAGGTAGTTTACTTGCAGCCTAACAAGTGAAATGAATCATCAATGCAAAGTACATGGCATGCTTAGGACTAACATGGTCTCCAATCTGTCCTGTGTCTTTGCATGCATGCCAGTTGCTACAGCTGCATTTAAAAGAGGTCAGCTCAAGTAGCCAGACTTCAATGTCCTTCATCATGGACCACTGTTCAACATCTGGCGCAGAGGTGGTAAGTCAACTTGATGGCAGTGCAAATCAGCAAAGAGACCATGGTACCTTGCTTCGCTTGTATACCCTTGGCCACATCACGGGTGGCCAGAAGAAGTCACTTGGGTTTGAGTTTTGCAAGATTCGAACAGCAGCTTTGAAGCCAAGGCTGACATTTGCACGGGTGACCACCATAGACTCGTTGCTGATGTCAGCGCTTGAGATGGGTTGGTGGAGAAAGGAAAGGATGTTGAATTTGACCATGGTGATCAAATGCTGTGTAATCCAGGGGGACTTATTGCATAACAAAACTTTTACACCAGCGATTAGTACATACAACCTGAGTAGTAACGAGTTGTGTGTACTTTATTGTTAATCTAGAACTACATCAAGAGTGGGAGGTTCAGGGGCACACACGGCTGTACACGACAATGTCAATGTGTGTTTTCTGGTGTAAATGGGTGAAATTTACTACAACAGGGCAGGTTACATTCTTGCAGCACATATTCACTGGCAGCTGAGTGACCACTCTGTCTGATGGATAGACAGACATAACCAATGAGCTCATCTGCAGTGCGCAGGTCTTTCTGTGCCCTCTCGAGCATGAGTCTGTTGAACTGTAGGGCGATGGTGTTGTGGTGAATGATCTTGACAGCAAGATCCATCCGCATGCAAGATATTTGTTGATCACTCCGTGCTGCCTCTAAAAGAAGATAGGCTTCCATGCTATTGTATGGGGTAGGCACAACATATTGTAGATATGATGCCACCCTTTTGTCAGGCTTGAGATCATATGAGTACCTTGTAGTGACTAGATTGCCTTTCACTCACCTCTGTGCCCCTGAACTCGAACTCCTCATCACCTCCAGATGGTGGACTTTCATATGATGATTGCATATCATGCTGGACGTTCTTGAAAGGTGGGGATTTCGCTGGGAATGGTTGCTGTGTGTATATTGGGGAAATAGTATTCTCATGGAGTATACCAAGTGGGGCGAAGTGAAAGGCATCATCAGTCTCGTTCCAGGGATATGTGGGCAAACCTGGCCCACAGATATTGGGAGTTGCTGGAAATGAGGAAGAACCTGATAGCATCGGTAGGAGGATAGTAGTAGGAAGTGTGTGAATTTTGCCAAGTCCATATTCATGACATCAATGTTGAGTTATATTATTACATAAAGTTCATGAATATCTATCTAATAAGCCTTGCATATAATGCATGGCTACTTAGTTCTTGGACTTGCACATCAAACCTCCGACTGCTGCCACCATCATGCCTTGAGCAAAGACTACTTGTGGGAAGCAAAAGACTATCATTGTCCTTGGTGCGGTAAGAAGTTCTGCACAGAGACTAATGTTCTCCAGCACATGAACCAACCCACAAGCTTGTCTTTGGGAGGCCCCTCTTTGAAACACCTAACCCTGCTGAGGAGCAGCTTCATCACCTGGAGGAGGACCAGGTTCTAGATTATGCTCAACAACTGCCTGATGGTGATGATGATGACTTTGAGATGGACTATGATCCCCTGAATGCTTTTGGTGACCAACCCTTCCTTGGGCCCCCACCTGAGCAACTTCGCCCAGGAAGATTTGTGGAGATATTCAAGGGCTGTGCGAAATCCTTCCCTGGCAGCAAGACCTTTATGGACAGCTTCAGGGAGGATCAGTATGCAGAGGAAAGATGAGGAAACCTCTACTTTTCCTTTGCATCGAAACAAGAGTGGGACTTTGTGTTGTGGGTGTTATGTTCCCATCTTAGCATGGCAGCAATCGATTCACTCTTGTCTCTTGACATTGTACATTCGAATCTGATGTCCCAATGTACTACTTCTGACATGTCACAGATCAAGAGTGCCTCCCTTTCATTCTGCTCTGCTAAAGAACTTAGGACTCACACAGAAATTCTTCCTGGTGGTCCACACTGGCTATGTGAACCAATGGCACCTGATTATCCTGTCAAGAAACCAATCTGTCTCTTCTATCGAAATGCAGTCAACTGCCTGCAAACCCTTCTCAGTTATCCGCTCTTTGAACCTCACATCTCATTTGTCCCTTGGAAGGTATGGACAAGTGCTGCAAAGATTTGTCGCATTTATGATGAATGGTTGAGTGGAGATCACACTTGGGAGATTCAGGTAGGCCATGTTCATGCTCATGCATACCAGTACTGATCCCTAACCAGGAGGCATTGCCATGTGGTGCTACCATCCTTGGGGTCGTCCTGTCATCCAACAAGACCAATATCTCCATCATGAGTGACAATTGCATGGCCCATCCACTTCTGATCAGCCTTGCCAACATCAACATGCACATTTGTAGCAAAACATCACTTCATGCTTATCTTCTTCTTGCTCTTCTCCCAATTGCCAAATTTACCCACAAAATGACTTGTGTCTGCAGCTTACTTCAAGATCGACTTGTGCACCGAGCTCTGAACATTGTCTTATCACCTCTTAAGACTGCAGCCACTGTTGGGATCATGATGAGTGACCCAGTAGGCAATCTGTGTTACTGCTTTATGCCATTAGCTGCCTGGATTGCAGATACCCCCAAAGAGAGTCTCTTAGTGGCAACAGGCCTGAAATCTTCTCCAGTCACAACTGTGACGTTGAAGAACTTTGGCAACACTTACCAACATCCACCCCATACTGCCACAGATACTCTCACTGCAATCTGTGATGCATGTTTACAGTGTTCGCTGATGGACTACATGAACTTGATCAAGGTCATTAGGAAGTTGGGTCTAAACGGCATCATCAACCCATTTTGGGTGGATTGGCTGTTATTACCTCCTCATGACTTCATCACTCCTGAGTCCCTACATTATTTCCATCATTTTTCCTGGGACCACGACACAAAGTGGTGTATCATGGCCATTGGTGCTACCAAGTTAGACTTCCGCTTCTCTCTTATCCAGACCCTGGTAGGATATCGGGCATTCAATAAAGGTATCTCGAAGCTGAAACAAGTGACTGGCCGTGATCATCATGCAATCCAGTGCTACATTGTAGGTGCTGTAGCTGGTAGTGTTCCACGGAAATTCCTTGTCATGCTTCATGCACTCCTTGACTTCCGTTACCTTGCACAAGCACCAGTGTTCACTATGCAATTGATTGACAGAGTTGCAGGGGTGCTGCAGGAATTCCATGACAACAAGGATGCCATCATGTGTCAAGGCCTATGTGATAACTGGGAGATCCCTAAGTTGGAGCTTCTCCAAAGTGTGGTCCCCAGCATCTGTTGTTCTGGAGCAGTTATATAGTGGACAGCCAACATTACAGAACATGCACATGTCCAAGAAATCAAGGTCCCAGCTCAAGCAGGGAACAACCAGAATTATTATAGTCAGATTGCACACTACCTTGATAGGTTGGATAGATGCTTCCACTTTGACCTTGCAACTTGTATCAAGGAGCAAACTCCTTCACTGGATGGTCAGGATGACAAAGACAACAAGGACCATGAGGACCACAAACTGGATCCTGAAATCCATGCTGTCACCAAGTATTCCACCCCAACATGTCCTATCATAGACTACTTCGCTATCTCTTCCACTCTTCTCCAAGGTTCCAACCCCCATTTCCCAAAGCCTTTCTGTACATTTGCAACCACAACAACCACTTTCCACCTGGCAACCAAGCCTTCGCTGCAGCTAACTGCTACAGAGGCTGCTACTAAATATGACCTCCCAGATCTCATTCCTGCTATATCTGTGTTCCTTGCCCAATGAAATGATGCCCCCCCTCTGCCTTCCGATGTGTTGAAACTCCAAGTCTGGCATAAACATTAGGAAAATTTTGAAGTGCAGGTATACCTAGATATATATGATCAAATAGTTATCAGTTTGATATCAACAAATAAATATATATATACCATTATCTTTTTCTAATCATAATGTTGATAAATTGATCATACATTATATGGTTTGGCAGACATTTTATTCATGATCATTTAAATTCCAATCTGATATATATCAGATAATTCTTTTGTAATCATGACAGAGTCATGATAAAGGTTGATATATCAATGGCATAAATCTTACATTTGATAATATGCCACCT
>JBBPMO010000719.1:0-17985 GCA_038090315.1 Xanthoconium stramineum | reverse complement strand
TTCATCACCTGTGCATTTCCATACGATCAGAATGACGACAACCGACCTGACGGAGTGAGCGCTTACCAAAGCGTTTTCCATATGTTTCACCCACCGCCAACGACCGTCCTTTGACATAATCTGAAGGGCAGCTACGGGTTGGCTCCACAGGATAGATATACTCCCAATATCTACGCATCCAATGTCGGTTCGGTTCCCCCAGTCGTGACCGTCGGTTGAGTTTCATACTCACCAGTGTGGCCTTTCATCCAGATATTGTTGGTCTTGGCCTCTTCTTCAGCAGTGTGTGGATAGCTAGAAAAAGACTTCAATTCACACTCGCTACGCGGGACAGCGGAACAAACTATTTCGTAAACCTCACTGGCAAGCGACTAAACGAATTAGGATGGACCAATGTACTATATGACCCAACGTACCATAGGTTGAGCTACTAGACTGATTGTGAATGTTCACTAAAGCATTTTCGGGTAACTCGAGACTCAACGCGATTAACCTGTGGTCCGGCCAATTACACATCCATCTCTCAATGAACCGTTCAACTTACCGCAAGATCGGATGCAGAACGTTGAAATGGTTCAGTTTGGCGAACTCCATGGTCTCTGGGAGAAATGGGCGGAGTGGCTCTGGGTGTATCTGTTTTGTGACATCGGGGTGAACTGAAAGACTGAGACAGCTTAAAGCAATCAGGATCATACTCACTGCCGTAATACTCAATCTGATCATGGACCCCATTGTCGATATGCTGCACGGAGTTGAATAAACCTGAGGGCGGACCAGGCAGTGTAGCTTACAAAGTAGCCCGGGAATTTGTATCCTAGATATGATCCGGTCTCTTTTATGGCAGCAGCATATAACTGTTTCTCTTCATCGCTGACACCTGTAAAGGGTACATCTGCGATATCAAATATCCTGTCGGTCTGCTCGGGCGTTAGATAACAGGGTAAGAAGATGAAGTGAATTCTTGCCTCCGACTGGCGGTATCCATGATTAATGACGTAGAAGAACCCGTGAGTCAAGAATGCATCTTGAATCTGGGACGCCAACAGAGGGTGGTTTTCCACATTTTCAAACTTAGCTAGGTCAATGATTGGAAGGTCTGCCCAGTCCACTGGTTCCAAAATCAACGGCTAATTTGATAAGCGAGAGAGGGATCATGCATACAGTCCGCTTTGGTAGGTGGTGCGACCGAATAGTGTGGGACGGGAGGTAGCGTGAGACTAGACATCCTGGCTGCGGTACGTGGTCAGTGTGTAATCGAGGGGAGTCAATATGTGGGTCGCTAACAACAGACGGTGGGAACGGTCCTCAATTATAATCGCCCTTGGTGCGATCTTCGCATTCCCACCTAGTTTGGGACCCAGCCCATCTATGAGGTCACGACGCTTGATCGAGGGTATCGCAAAAGAGAATGTGCCTTGGACGTCTACACGTATCCGTCGGTGATGCTCTGCCCAAGTCCTCGTGCGTGCGGGTATCGAAGGACGCAGAATGGAGAGTCTGCGTGAAGAGCACGTAGATGACTCGGAATAGGACCGTCCTGACCGTCAACGCGCGTTCTCCGTCCACCACTCACAGACGAGCTCTGACCCTGGAAGTGCGCGTTCCAGCGACGACACGACGCCTTGTGTCTTGTCCACTGTCCGAGGTAGGTGTTGGGTCGTGTCCTGCACCTGGGGTACGTCCACAATGGCCTGGCTTGGTCATTTGAAAGCCCTGAGCCAGGGCTCTACTGTCTGTTCGGTTACCGATCAAGTCGTGGCTTATACGGAGATTTCATGATGCCTGTCTTTCAGCGAACTGCGCCGAGCCGGCTTTGGGACGACGACGTGACAAACGATGACTATTGGTACATATAACACATTCCAACGACTGAGCGACAGACGAGACGGGACCTGACACAAATATCATACACTCGACTTGATTTGACTTGAAAACGACGGCACAAATTGCCTCATGGATCAGGAATAAATTCTTCTCTGCAGAAGGGCCTCGGCGCTTGGCCCTCACGCACCCATCCGATGTAATCCGCCGTCATCAACGACGCTCTCAAGAAAAACGATCCATCCAGCAGCTCTGCACCTTTCAACTCCGTGCCCCTGAAGTATCCCGCGGGGCGCCTCCCATACAAGACATCAAAGTGGGCAAAGGAGCGTTGGATTTTGATAAAGTGGTCGCTGGGATGCGTCACCGCCGACTGCAAGATGGGAAAGAACGGGTTCGGGGTAGGGGTCGTTTCGGTCGTGAGGGGTGTCCCAGGCGCGGGTGTCGTGGAGACGGAGGGTTCGACCGACGTCGTCTCCATGAAGGACTTGATGTCCATGCCTAGTCGACCTCGCATGACCCACCAAGTGAGACTCATGGTCATATAGCCGCGTAGGAGGAGGACTTGGGATCGGGGAGGGAGGTACGCGATCAACGAGGGAAGGAAGAGACTCGAAGTCACCATGTGTGTACTACCCATTATGTGAATCAGCCTGAGCTACATTCGTCGCGTGAGACGTCACATACATGAAGAAGTCAGCTTTGGGGCCGGTTGATGTCAATGAGCCAACCCCGTAAATCAGGGAGTTCAGCCAGATGACTTCCTCCATTTTACGCTCGAGTTCACCTGGCTGGTTCAGGTCGATGGTCCATTCCTCGACGTATGTCCTAACTGGAGCATAAAACCGGATGAATAGTTCTTTATGTCCATTGACAAATTCCATGCCAGTGGGTGCCTTGCGGTTTAGTTTGTCATCTTTCAGGATGCGTGCCACGACGTCGAACGCGTGTACACCCCCCGTCTTGGATACGGTAGGAGAATTAGTGGTGGTTGGGACGTTCAATGTCAAAGACCATAGGTGGTTCGTGATGGGCTTCACATTATCAGAACCGGGAGAAAAAAGGGGAGCGGGGATAAATTCCTTCACTATCGGATGATGGACTGCCACCTGCGCGAGACCTTTAAAGTCCAGCTTATCACAATGGTCCACGGGTACAGCTCGTCACTGCATACCTTCAACAAACATCCCCTTCAAACCAAACTCGGCCCCATACCCAACGTGAATCATAGGATGCAAGAGGCCAGAAAGAAGACGGGATAACATTTCTGGCTGAGTGTTCGCATCCCTTCCTTCCTGGAAGTTGTATTTTTCGGAAAAGACAAACTCTTCCAGGGTACATGCAGCACCCTTTTCAGAGATTTGCTTGGAGAAGAAGGAGACGTAGCCCTGGTAGAAGCTTGCACACGTTGAATGGGGCGATCTGATGCAGACGTATAGTGACTTACTCTTCATCCCCCAAGTGGTCAACGAAATTCTCCTCGGTGATGGGTTCGGGAGATGGAATCACAGGGCGTTGAATTTCGCTATCACGCTTGTAGTAGTCTCTGATGGCTGCCGCGGATCCACCTAGGGCATAGATCGCAAGTGCGCGGTGCGTAATATGGCTGAACAGTGAACAGGCGTCAACGTCCAATAAAGAGCTTCAACAACGACACATGTACTTGTGGAAACGCATATGATTGAAGAAAATGTGGTGACGCTCGTGATTATCCTTGAGGACGTCCTGGAGAGCAGCGAGTGACTCGAGGTTCGTTCCTGGCAGTCTCTGTGGAGAAAGTGGAGAAGGAGGAAGGGACGGCGTGTGGAAGAGATCGTCAAGCTTCTGCTGCGTTGCTTCGTTGGACGACATAGCGAACGTGGTTGGTGCTGCTAGTGCAGTGATAAGTACCGAGCATTACGCTCCCCCGTCTTTATACTCTGTTGTTCGTGAGATGCCGCTGCTACCTGACCGGGCCTGACCGGTGACATCAGCTAACCAGCTAATTTCCGCAACAATCGCATCACTTACTCACCAATCCCGGTACTGAATAATCGGGCGTTCGCTGGTTTCTATATAGAGAGGTTGTGTATCTTGTGTACCTTTGTAGACGAGGCGTACGGATGGCCGTGGTGACGCGTCCTACTATTGAATAGGTGATACAAGCCACTAAATCGGAATGATCGCGCGAATGTATCACCTGCATTACATCTTGGAACCTTGATGCTGATTGAACGTGGAGGAGCAACGTCACCTCGGCCAAAACTGCTACTTCCCCGTCGTCGGAAGATCCCGAGGCTCAATTAGGCCCACCCGCGCCTTCTCGCTTTCCTCCAGTCTCGTATCACTCGACTGGAGTATTCACTCCCTTTGTCTAGCTTCTTGCTCTCTATCACACTGAAGTACTGAAATCTAATAGTCCAGGAAATGCCATCAACGACTCGGATGCTGCAACATTCTGTCGTAGAGACGACGGCCCACGGGAGACGTTAGCGATGAACCGTTATAAATAACCACGGAGCCGAAAGAAATCAGGCGAAAAACGCGTTCATAATTCATGCGTTGAGCATCCAAGGGTGGTACAAAGCGTATGTTGCAGAGGGTAATTGCTAGTAGATGAAACTAACAGAGGATGTCGAGTACGGCGACCGCACGAACCAGGCAGGTGTTTGACGAGGATTTCTCTCACTCCTTGTTTGGGAGCTGAAACTCAGAGGTGGATGATGTTCGCTTCGGTCCAAAGTGTGCTCGGGCAGTGATGTACAGCCTCGCAACAACATCACCCCCCAGCCCGAAACAGTTGGGCAATATGAAAGTCAACGATGAGCTCAGCGAAACGACACCATATGTGATAAACTTCGACGGACTACAACCGTGGAGGTGCAGACCCGGATTGTTGTTTACAAGACGGAACTTAATATCTACAAAAACATCGTACACTCAACTCTACTTGAACTAATTCTGGTTGCCAACGACGGCGCAAGTCGCGTCACGCGTCGGGAACAAAGTCTTCTCTACAAAACTTGCCCTCCGCCTGGCCTTCGCGCACCCATCCAAGGCAATCCGCCGTCATTAAGGACGCTCTCAGGAAAAACGATCCATCCAGTAACTCTGCACCCTCCAACTCGGTGCCCTTGAAGTATCCTGCGGGGCGGCTTCCATACAGGACGTTAAAGTGGGCCAAGGTGCGCTGTGTCTTGACGAAGTGTTCGCTGGGGTGGGTCACCGCCGATTGTAGGATGGGGAGGAATGGGTTCGGGATGGGAGTTGTTTCGGTCGTGAGGGGCGTCCCGGGCGCGGGGGTTGTGGAGATGGAGGGTTCGACCGACGTCGTCGCCATAAAAGACTTGATGTTCATGCCTAGTCGACCGCGCATGACCCACCAGGTAAGACTCATGGCGAGATAGCTGCGCAGGAGAAGGACTTGGGATTGTGGAGAGAGGTACGCGAGCAACGAGGGAAGGAAGAGACCAGAAGTCACCAAGTGCACGCTACCCAATATGCGAATCAGTTAACACAAGTCACTTTCGTGTACAAAATATCACGTACATGAAAAAGTCGGGTTTGGGGCCAGTCGATGTCGATGAGCCGAGCCCGTAAATCAAGGCGTTCAACCAGATAACCTCCTCCATTTTACGCTCGATTTCACCTGGCTGTTTCAGATCGATGGTCCATTTTTCGGCATATTCCCTGACCGGGACATGAAACTTGATGAATAGTTCCAGGTACTGATTGAGGAACTCTGGACCAGTGGGTGCCTTGCGATTGAATCTGTCATCTTTCAGCATACGTGCTGCGATATCGAATGCGTGTACACCGCCCGTCTTGGATACGGTAGGAAGATTAGCGATGGCCGGGGCGTTAAATGTTAAGGACGATAGATGACTCGTGATGGGTTCCACAACATCCATTGGACCAGGAGAAAAGAGGGAAGCCGGGAAAAATCCCTGGACGCCCGAAGGATGAACAGCCGCTTGCGCGAGACCTTGGAAGTCCAAGTTCAAGTTAGATTGTCGATCCATGTGCAGTTTATGACTACATACCTTCGACAAACATTCCTTTCAGACCAAATTCGGCCCCATACCCAACATGAATCAAAGAGTGCATCAGGCCGGAATGAAGACGGGACAACATTTCGGGTTGGGTGTCGGCATCTCTCCCTTCCTGGAAGTTGTATTTCTCGGAAAACACAAACTCTTCGAGGGTACGCGCAGCTCCCTTTTCAGAGAGTTGCTTAGAGAAGAAGGAGATGTAACTTTGATAGTACCTTGCATATGTGTGAGATGAGGTAGTCGGACGGAGAGCCCATCATGGTCACTTACTTCTCGTCACCCAAGTGATCAACAAGGTTGTCTTCAGTGATGGACTCAGGAGATCGGATCACGGCGCGCTGGTATTCGCTATCACGCTTGTAGTAGTCTTTGATGGTTGCCGCAGATCCGCCTAAAGCATAGATCGCGAGTGCGCGATGCGTAATATGGCTGGGTATGCATCATCGTCATGTCCGATGGAGAGCCCGAACGACGACACACGTACTTGTGGAAACCCAAATGATTGAAGAAGATGTGATGACGCTCGTGGTTATCTTTGAGGACGTCCTGGAGAGCAGCAAGTGACTCCAAGCTCGCGCCTGGCAATCTCTGTGGGGAAAGTGGAGAAGGAGGAAGAGATGGGGGGTGGAAGAGATCATCAAGCTTCTGTTGGGTTGCTTCGTTGGAAGACATGGTGAAAGTGGTTGATGCGGTTTGTGCAGTGCTAAGTAAAGATCGCGTTTTCGTTTTCCTGTATTTATGTCCTATCGCTTGCGAGATGCCGCTACTGATCAGCTACATAGTACTCGGCCGTTCCTCGACAAACACATCACTTGACTGTACGTGGGAGTATCGAGCCACTCGCTCACCAATCCTGCCGTGGACTACGGCAGCAAAGTCTCGGATACTGAATAATCGGGCGTCGCCAACTACTATATAGAGCTGCATCAAAGTTGCGTACCTTTGCAAACGATGAGGCGTACAGGGGACCCTGAGCCGTGGAACAGGTGATACAAGCCGTCAAATCGGAATGATCGCGCGAATGCAGTAACGCTGACAAACGCGGTATTACATCTTGGAATCTTGATGCTAGTTGAATGGGGAAGAAGACGTATTTTACGCGTCTGATGCGGCAAGTTATGGGGTTACTCAATTGATGGGAATTATGTAAAGGTGACCTAAGGTTGGTATCCACAGGAACGCAAAGTTAGCGAGGCGAAAATTTGGGTGAGGCTGGCTATGGAGTTGACCGTGTTGAACGTTTGGTGGCATCAATACGACCGTGTCAAGGGCACTCATACATGCTGCAGAGGGCGAAGTGAAACGGTGACGAGGAACAGCATAGTCACGGTGCTTCTCACTCTTAAAGTTCTTTGTCTGAGCGCTGAAAGACAATGATCGGAGTAAAAGGGGATGTTGTTGGCAAGGCGACGAAAAGATGAGTTTACTGCAACAGCGAAGTTGGTCATGAAAGCCAAGGGAATTGATAACTAAGAATGAGCTCGAGCGACCCAGGTCAACTCGGCGTTCAAGTAACAAACTCATCGGACACTTTGGGTGCCACTGATGAGACCAATGCCGCCTCCCCAATAACAGATGTTGACGAGGGTTTCTCTCCTCAGGCTCGTTCGCTTGGCTTTTTTTAGTACCATAAGTGAAAAATCCGGACGTTCAATGATCGGAGAGGTATAAGAAGTGTGTGTATTCGGGCCGGCATCCTGCGGAATTAAGTACAACTCCACAACCAATCACTGGCATAATGAAAATGACGACCCAGGATAAACTAGAACAGATCATAACGATGGCATACTAAAATGGCCAACCAGAAAGAACACAATGTCGTGCACTACACTTGACTTCACACTAATTCTTGCATCCAACAGCACACAGTCGATTTAAAGCTCACACATAAAAACCTTCCCTAGCGAACTCTCCTACTTTCTTGCCTTCGCGCACCCATCCGACGGAATCCGCCGTCGACAAGGACGCCCTCAAGAACAGAGAGCCATCCAACAACTCCGCGTCTTCCAGCTCTGTACCCTTGAAGTAGCCCGCAGGACGTCTCCCATAGAGAGTGTTGAAATGGGCAAAGGTACGTTGGATTTTGATGAAATGGTCATTGGGATGTGTGATGGCGGATTGTAAGATGGGCAGGAAGGGGTTCGGGGTGGGAGTTGTTTCCGTTGTGACGGGCGTCCCGTGCGCGGGAGTCGTAGCGATGGAGGGTTCTACCGGCGAGGTTGCCATAAAAGACTTGATGTTCAAGGCTGGCCGACCGCGCATGATCCACCATGTGAGAGCGATACAGATATAGCCACGCAAGAGGAGAAAATTAGATCGCGGAGAGAGGTACGGGATCAACGAGGGAAGGAAAAGACTGGAAGTCACTAGGTGCATCCTACTCAGTTTGCATATCAGTCAACATTGTTCACCATCATATGCATGTCAAAGGAAAGAACACGCACAAGAAAAAGTCAGGTTGGAACCCCTTTGGTGTAGACCCACCAACTCCGTAAAGCGTGGAACTCAACCAAACGACCTCTTCCATTTTGCGCTCGATTTCGCCCGGCTTGTTCAGATCGACGGTCCATTTCTCAACATACTCCCTGACCATGTCATAAAACTCGTTGAACGCTTCTCTGAACTTGACGTCCAGTTCCTCGGGTGTTTTGCTCTTGAATCGTTCGTCTTTCAGAATACGTGCCGCAATGTCGAATGCGTGTACACCGTCCGTCTTGGATCTGGTGGGATTATCGGTCGTGGTCAAGACGTCCAATGCCAAGGACGATAGGCGGTTTGTAACGTGCTCAACGGAAGGAGATGAAAAAAGTGAAGGGGGGAGGGATCCCCTGATGATCAGACCGTGGACTGCTGTCAGCGCGAGACCTTGAAAACTCAACTGAGTATGCCGATCTATATACAGTTTGGTGACTGCGTACCTTCGACAAACGTCCCTTTGAAACCAAACTCGGCCCCATACCCAACGTGGATCAGAGGGTGCAAGGCGCCAGCAGTAAAACGGGCCAACATCTCAGGTTGTGCATTGGCACCTCTTCCTTCTTGAAAGTTATACTTCTCCGAAAAGACGAACTCTTCAAGAGTAGGTGCAAATCCCTTTTCAGAGAGCTGCTTGGAAAAGAAGGTGACATAGCTTTGATAGTACCTAGCGTGTGGGACATGAAAGTATGTGAGGCGGGGCATACCACGGTAACTTACCTCTGGTCCCCCAAGTGATCAACGAAATTCTCCTCGGTGATGGGTCCGGGAGACTGGATCATGGAGCGCTGAATGCCGCCATCAAGCTTATAGTAATCTTTGATAATCGGCCCAGATCCGCCTACGGCATAGATCGCAATCGCGCGGTGTGCAACATGGCTGAGCGTGCGTCAACATCATGATCGATGGAGGGCTTGAATGACATACTTGTGAAATTGCGAATCGTTGAAGAAGATATGGTAACGTTCGTGATTATCCTTAAGGACATCCTGAAGAGCAGCGAGTGACTCCAGGCTCGCGCCTGGCAGTCTCTGTGGAGAAAGCCTGGAAGGAGGAAGAGATGGGGCTTGGAAAAGTTCGGCGAGCTTTAGCTGCGTTGAATCGTTGAGCGTCATCGATGAAGTGGCCGTTGGCGTTGTGCCTGCGCTTTCCCCGTATTTATAGCCTGTATCAGTATTGAATCGCCTGCTCACCAATCCTGAATAATCGGATGTCGCTGGTTTTCTATATCGAGCTGCGTGCGAGGAGGCGCCGTTGAAAGGGTTTTCACAACCCCTGAATCGGAACCAGTGATGATTGATCGCGCTGACGAAACGACGCATTGCAAAAGAGTTTTTCGGTCGTACATAGCCTTAAACCGCACCACTCGTATGTCGGAGTCTCAATATTACCCCTCCACCTTATTGGCTGATTACTGTACAGAATTTCGGAGAAAAGTTAGCGACTGCGCACAGTTCTCGGGCCCCTTCATCGCAACGGGTTTTCTCCCTGGGTGTTCAAATACACCTTGCTTCAACCACCTCGGTGGCGTCACAAGTTAACCCGCAATCTCAATGAGGGACGCTGGTAACCGTCCGGGAAGTCCAGAATGATAGACGTGCGTCTAACATATAACGTGTACTTACAACGCGCAACTGGGCAGCGACTTGATGCCGGAAATCATACCCGAGTGCACTACGATGACATGAACCTTGCTTCTTACTGAGAGTTGCACTCGAAGAAATCTGGTGGACGCAGCCACAATGAACACTGATGATAGGATTAAGTACAACATTTCTGGCTGAGACGTCAGTGAAACGAAGAGAGACAGGAAAACGCGGGAGCAAGTCCTTCCAGGAGATATGCCTTCCCAAAGGCAGGATGGGCGTAGCCCAGGTAGGGTCCGGACCGGAACGGACTAGACCTGAGCTAAACTCCAATCCGGCGTGCGCGAAGTCGTACCTCGGGAAGAACAAAGAACTACTGGACGAAACGACTGCATGTGTACACAACAAGGGAGGAGAAAAACAACATGAACTGCACGACGGGAGGCGCCAACGTCGAGGAGGCGGACTAAGACGCGCGCGATTGCGCGCCTCACCATACCCTCGACATTAGAGCCCGAAGGCCTGCTTCGACCGACGCCGGTATGGGCGTTGGCCGAAGCTCCCAAGCTTCACTGGCCACGCATAACGGCTCTCCAAAGGGAACCCCCTTGGCTTCTCGCCCTTGCGCACCCATCCAATGTAAGCAAGGACGCTCTCAAAAAGAGCGATCCATCCAGTAACTCTGCATCCTTCAGTTCGGTACCCTTGAAGTACCCTGCGGGACGCCTCCCATAAAGGGTGTCGAAATGAGCAAAGGCGCGTTGGATCTTGATGAAGTGATCATTGGGATGCGTGATCGCCAATTGCAAGAGGGACAGAAATGGGTTCGAACTTGGAGTTGTTTCCATATTGACGGGAATACTTGGTGGTGTTGTCGGAACTGGGGGTTCTACCGACATGGTCGTCATGAAAGACTTGATGTTCAGGTCCGATCGACCGCGCATGACCCACCACGTGAGAACTGTGGAGAGATGCCCTCGTAAGAGAAGGACTTGTGATCGTGGAGACAGGTACGCGACCAGCGAGGGCAGGAAGATGCTAGAAGTCACCATGTGCATCCTATCCAGTACGCGCATCAGTTAGCATTTTCACCACCACCACCGCCACCACGCCGAAGGGGATGCTACCCACAGGAAAAAGTCAAACTTGAACTTGTTTGATGTCAGGCCGCCCACGCCGTAGAGCAAAGAACTCAACCAGACAAGCTCTTCTATTTTACGCTCTATTTCACCCGGCTGACTGAGACCAATGCTCCATCGCGCAGTATGTTCCTTCACCATAGGGGAATACTCGGCGAGTATTTCTGTGAAGTGATCGGTAATGTCCCGGCGATTGAATCTATCATCTTTCAATATGTGCGCCACAACATCAAATGCGTGGATGCCGCCTGTCTTGGGTATGAAGGATAAATTGGCGTTAGTTGCCGCGCCAAATGTGGAAGTCGTGAGGTGGTTTGCAGTGTGCTCCACAATATTCGTCGGACTGGGAGCAAAAAGGGATCGAGGGAGGGTTTCCCGGACGCGGACTGTGTGCACTGCAGTGAGGGCTAGACCTTGAAAACCCAACTTAGGATAATCCTCATGCTCGCGGACTGCTTTTAGCATACCTTCAGTAATCATTCCTTTCAGACCAAACTCGACTCCATAGCCGACATGGATCAACGGATGCACAAGGCCCTCAAAGAGACGAGCCAGCATCTCGGGTTGGGTACTCGCATTCCTTCCTTCCTGGAAGTTGTACTTCTCGGAAAACACAAACTCTTCGAGAGTTCGTGCGGCGCCTTTTTCAGAGATTTTCTTGGAAAAGAAGGAGACATAGCCTTGATAGAAACTGTTTATGTCGGGTAAGGTAATCTACGGCATACAACGTTGACTTACTTTTCATCACCCAAATGATCGACAAAATTATCCTCAGTAATGGGTCCCGGGGAAGGGATAGTGCGGCGCTGTCTGCGACTATCACGGTTATAATAATCTCTGATGATCGCAGCAGATCCGCCTAGACTGTAGATCGCAAGGGCGCGATGTGTGATGTGGCTAAGCAAGCGTCAGCTGATACCCGACGGATAGCCTGAACAATGCTGCACGTACTTATGGAAATGCGCATCATTGAAGAAAATGTGATGGCGCTCGTGATTGTCTTTGAGGACTTCCTGGAGGGCAGCAAGCGACTCCACGGTCGCCCCAGGAAATCTCTGCGGGGAAAGGGGGGAGGGAGGAGGGGACGGGGTGGGGAAGAGTTCGTCGAGACTTGCACTGTTGGACGACATGGTGAAAAGGCTTAGCATCCCCCAAATCGAGTCCCCTGGAATTTATAGTTTGGAAGGATCCTGCCGCGTTCCAGTGGAGCTATCAGCTGCCAAGTCATGCTCCCTAAACTTGTGGGTGCCTACCTTCCTGGACTGATTTGGACTGATTTGGGTACCCAGAGACACCAGGAAACGTGGTTTGGTTCCATAACTATGGGGCGCAAGATGATCATACCCAGGAGGCAATCTGGTCGTTGTTGGGGCCATTGTGAAACGTCTTTCTGGCTTTGCCCCGGGAGTACTCTCGGCGTGCGTACCACAGTTCGCAACCCCCACGTATGACCGATCTGCCCTGGTACACACAGCGCAAACATAGTTCCTTCGATATTCGGACTTTGAATCACGGAAGGGGTGGCCGCGTTTGTTCCGCGGTGCCGCATTAGGGTATGTTTCGATAGGAGAACGTACATTTAAAGTCCTCGTACTTCCGAACCCTACAATCAACCCCCAATCACGACAGCTGGACTGGTACATTCTAGGCCGACCTAAATGCCGTACGAACGAGAATTGTGTTTCAACTTTATTCTCGTCTTTACCACGTTTTGGCCAGCCCTAGATGTCGGTGCAGCCGGCGTGATGAATGTTAAACGTTAAACGTTGAGCACCTGTGGCTCCCGCTTAACTAAGCGTGTTAGACCGGTTCACTGTCGTTTCATGGCTTATGCTGTCACTGATATGGAACTCGCCATTCTCGACGCTTTTGAAGAGACCATGCGCAGCTTGCTCTGCAGTTAGTCCCTCACCCTTAGACTCGATCTTATGTGTGATAGCGGGCTTAGTCTTGTTCTCCTCATTGAGACCGAGTGGGTACACCGTCAGAGGGAAGAAGATGTGAGTGGCAATACCGCAAAGGACCCTCAGAGCGAAGAGATTCGACCAGGGCTGCACTCCGAGTCCGGGAAGTGCTCAACGTCCATCCAGCAAGTTAGGAAAACAAGCAAGCATACCTCGCAGAGCATGCTTGGCGGGAGGGTACAGGAATAACCCACAAACGACATGCATCCAAGAGTCGAAGAGACGAAGACAATCTTGCCCTTGTGTCCTCGCTTCGCCATCTCCCTTAGAGCTGCCTAAATGTAGTGTAAAGAAAAGAAAAGAGACAGGCGGCGTCGACTCACCCAAATAGTCCAAGCCTGAACCAATAACCATCTCTCATTCCGCCCTCGAGCTCTGTCTCGCCCACGCACATGTCTACAAGAAACATGGGCTTTGAAGAGCCTGCACAACAAAAGTTGGCGTCTGGCAATTCGTCGTGCACCGCTGTCGCCGCCGCCAAAGCCTCAGCAGATGCTGAGGCAGATGCAAGGAAGAAGGAAAATGCTTGGAAGAATTGCGAGAGCGACACACGAAGTGCCTGCGTAGAACATAAAAGTTCAAAAGGGAAGGAAGATCACGCGTTCTACCCACCTCGAGTTCTTTAAGGCATCGTCCAGCTTGCTCTGCGTCCGTGCCACGATGGAGATACTGGCACCTTTCTTGACGAGAGTTTTTGCGAGGGCGAGGCCTTGACTACCGCCTGTAATGTAGGCATGCTGGCACAGAACGTCAGTCGACGTGTACGACCATGACACAAAACCAAAAACCTACTTTGCCTTTTGGATCCCATTTTCTCTCACTATCGAGGATTCCAAACACCATAGAGGAAAGCAATGCGAGAGAGAGCGCGAGAAGGGTTGAGACGAGAGTGGGCCACTCAGAGAATGGGTTGGACATGCCAAGTCGAGGAAATGAATGATTATGAAGCGGCCACCAGTCCGAAAAATAAGTCTTTCAACCTTCGACTTTAGCTCAGCGCGGTCATACCAGGGATCCCCAAATATTACAGTAACTCAAATCAAGCCCCGCATGTAGGCAGGTAATGAAATTTTGCTAGCACACGCGTACGAGTCTACCAGGTTCCGAGAGTCACTGAAATATCCCAAGGACCTTATCTCGAGACATCATGATGGTACATGCCCTCCTGAGTCTTCTGTCGGCTCCAAAACCACCGACCCGATTGCTGTGACATTGAAACGTCGAAACAGCCTGCCATCACCTTGACTCTGCCTTCTAGACTCTTGCAATCTCCTTTCTACACTGAACGGCCATCGGAATGGCTATAATGACCAGGACATACGTTGCCTCGTGAAGTTGTGGCTCTGGCTTTCAAAGATCTTGATCCGCTGCTGCATGCGGTGAACCGGCAACCTAGATGTCATGCAATCCAGAATGCTGACCATACTTGTGCGAATCAAGGTCCAACATAAGGTAAGTTTGATACCGACTCACGACACTGTCATCGCTTTTAGGGAGATAAGACGCCGACCGCCAACGGTCTTGTTACAGATTTGTCTGTCTATTCACTCGCTGTAGTGCCCACGGAGTGGCAAGTTGACTCGACAGCCGACACTGCATGCTTTTCTTGGTGTGCAAGCTTTCCTCAAGTGTATATATTGTTATGTGCTCGCAAAGTGGCGAGGGTAGCGAACTCGACACCCTCTTCCTTACGATTCTGACGACTGTTGACGATATCAGAAGGAATTGAACCTTTAAATAATTAAACTTGCACGACACCAAGATGAGCTCCGTACACACACACCCATCCGCCGGTGCGTATACTGTGAGCCATCCTCAAGGTCTCCTTTGTTCACTGAATCACCCACAGAACCGTACGGAATCATGAACTCCGCTGCGCGGGCCCGTACTGTCCCTGCCTCTGGTGGGTTCATGAGGTCGGTGATGCGGTGTCGCAATGACGACGTTGTCGAAGGGATAGTGGTATCCAACCTATCAGAGAAAAAAGGTTCGTCGAGTCCTGCGCATTTACCTCCCGCCGACGAACTTGCTTAATCTCTGTTCCAGTCACGCAGGAGGGGCAAGACGGAGAAGATGAAAGTGCACGGAAAGAAGCATTGAAGAACCTCGTCAACTCCTGGCAGGAACGGTTGCAGCTAATTAGCGTCATCGTAAGTTCCCGTACCGTATTGTCTTGCGTAGCCTGACAGACTCCACATCCGAAAGACTACCTTCTTCGCAACGACAGAAGCGGCCATGCTGGTGAACACGAAACCAGGTAATTTTGACTCACTGGAAAACACCGTATTGAAGATAGCAAACGCCACATTACTTGGGTCATTGGTTTTGCACGTTTATGCCTGTACGTGTGCTACTTCTGCTATTCTTCGAGTATAACTTCACGTTCCTATGTAGCCATCCTCTCGTTCTTGGGTGCTTTCCTCTTGATTAGCTACAAGCTACAGGAAGCTAGACGCGAAGAGATGATCATGGACGGCGCCGCGATGATGAACAGGCCTTTTGAGGATTCCGTGATTAGAGACGTCGAGCGGGATGCCGTCGGATCGGCGTTACCACGATCGCTTACACGCATCAGCACCCAACCAGTGTCATACAACTCTGCGAGCTCCGGTACGACAACTTCAACTCCGCAGCACAGTGGGACGAATGGCTCGAATCTAGTGAAACCATCTGTGTTTTCAATCAACCCCCATTTCGAGCAAGTTACATCGTTCGCCTCGAACATAACGTCTCATCGAGTCTTGAACCGGACCCACGCAGTCTGTATCTTCCTTGCTGCGGTGGGCTTCGTACTTGCGATTATCGGTATCTTGTGTTACAGTTGGGCCCTGGCTCCGAAGTCGGTTGGCATATTTACGTCTGCATGCTTGGGTTTCGCGCTACTTACGATGCTCATCTTGCCCTTCTAACTTTCTGACTCTTCCCCTCTGTACCATTTCGCTCAACTTACCCGTTTTTGTTATCTTGGTACAAGTAATTGTTTACCCCAATGTTCTTTCTTCTAATCCCAGTCTAATCTATGTACAGTTAATGAACACACCTACACCGATCGTAGTCATGTTAATATCTTCTCGGGGGTCTAATCAAAATGGTGATTCATTGGACCCGCTTTCAAACAACCGGCGATGACGGATCGACGGTAATTTCAGGTCATCGCGTCGGAGACCGCGGAGGCGCGGAAATACTGCTTCTGGGAGAGTGGCCGACCGACACTATCGGATCGTGATGAGATACATGGGGAAAATGGAAAAAAATCCGACGGCTCGGACCCGAGTGTGTGTGGTTGGCGACTGGTGTTGAGTAATATCGCAAAAACACCTAGAACTGGTTATAGTTGTCGCATTTGCCGGGGGGTGGCTGTAATCTTTGCATTGACGTTTCAGTCCGACAATATTCGTCCCGTTCGTGCAAACTGCTGCATGCAATGTTTTGCAACGACTGCGCGCCCAGTTATAGATCAAATGGTCAATGTGGGATGATATACGACGACTAAGCGGAGCACCAGATGAAAGTAGATATCGTACACTCGAACCGTTTACACACCAAGTCACTATTCACTCATAAAACCCTTCGAAGCTGAATAGGCGTGGCTCGATGCCTAACAACTTTGGCACCTTGCCCTCGCGCATCCATCCGACGTACTCCGCCCTCAACAGGGACACCCTCAAGAACAGAGATTCATCCAGTGACTCTACATCCTCCAACGCGGTGTCCTTGAACTACCCAGCAGGACGCCTCCCATAAAGGGTGTTATAGTGGGCAAATGCGCGTTGGATCTTGCTGAAGCAGTCGTTGGGATGCGTCATCGCCGATTGCAAGATAGGCAGGAACAGGTTTGGAATGGGAGTCGTTTCGGTGGTGAGGGGTGTACTTGGTGTTGGGGTTGTGGGGACCGGGGGTTTGACCGAGGTAGTCGTCATAAAAGACTCAATGTTCAAGGCTGGTCGACCGCGCGCGACCCACCAAATGAGAATGGTGAAGTATGCGCGCAAGAGAAGGACTTTGGAGCGCGGGGAGAGGTACGCAAGCAGCGAAGGGAGGGAGAGGCTTGAGGTCACCAAGAACATGGACACAGGATGAGGCCCTGTCAACGCACAAGCAGAAATCCTGGCGTTGTCAATGCAAAACGTTTTGGACACAGTCAGAAGAGAGCGGTACGAGGAGGATGGAACGTACCTTTGGAGGGCTAGGTGATGGAGGAGGGCTAGCGAAGAGACCCTTAGCTAAGTGTGTTAGACCAGTCACACTGTCGTTTCATCGTGTCTAATTAGATAGGGCTTGTGCTGTCACTGATATGGAACTCGCCATTCTCGAGGCCTTTGAGGAAACCCTGCGCAGCTTGCTTTGCAGGTGGTCCTTCATTTGTATACTCGATTTTACGTGTGATGGCGGGCTTGGGCTCGTTCTCCTCATCGAAACCGGGTGTGTACATCGTCGGAGGGAAGATGTGGGTGGTAATACCGTAAAGAAGGCCCTCAGAGCGAAGATATTCGGCCAGGGCTGCATTCCGGGAAATGCTCAGCCCAGCAAGTTAGGAAAGCATACCTCGCAGAGCATGCTTGGCGGGAGAGTACAAGCATAAACAAACGACATGTACTATTCAAGAGTCGAAGAAACGCGGACAATCTTGCTCTTGTGTCCTCACTTCGCCATCTCCGTCAGAGCTGCCTAATAAATTAGTGTAAACAAAAAGAAAAGAGATAGCGCCAGTGGCGTCGACTCACCCGAGTCCAAGCTTGAACCCAATAACCATATCTCATTCCGCTCTCGAGCACTGTCTCGCCCATGTCTACGAGAAACATGGGCTTCGAAGCGCCTGCACAACAACAGATAGCGCATACTCCTCTGAGTCCTCGGCCAGCTCAGAAACCACCAACCCGATTCAAGCTGTGATGTTGGAGCATCAAAACAGCCTGCCATCACCCTGCCTTCGCTTTCTAGACTCTAGCAATCTCCTTTCTACACTGAA
>JBBPMO010000718.1:0-18021 GCA_038090315.1 Xanthoconium stramineum | reverse complement strand
CACCGTTACCTCCAAGAACATGAGAGGGAATAACGCACCATGTTGTTCATCTGGTGCGTCACATCTTCCAGCCAACTCTGACAACTTTCGGCACGTGCAATCATCGCAGCTACCTTGGACCGAACCGCCGCCTGCGAAGCAAGTGGATTGCCAAACGCCTTGCGCTGGCTGATCCATCTTTCGCGCAAAACACACGATCAGATGTCAAGGTGAATCACAGGGGACGATCGAGACGTACTTGAACACATCCTCTATAATTAGACGCTGCAAGACGACCGCGGCGGCGCATATCACCCAACGTTCGTGGTTAAAGTTTCTGCGGTCAAGGTGGGTGTGACGAAGCTTGCAGCATAGGAAAAGTAATAGTCACATACGAAAAGATGACGAATATGCCGTTATTTTCGGAGCCGATGGTGTTCTCGACGGGCACTTTGACGTTGTCGAATGTAATGAACGCGGTGCCTGCCGCGGCAGAATACATCGTCTTGATTGGTTTTGTATTGACGCCTTCGCCACGTTCGACCAAGATGACGGTGAACCCTTTCTGGACGCTAATGAGGTCAGAATAGCGAAATGAAGTATGAAATACGTACATCTGTTCGGCATGCCACAGTAAAACTGTGCCGAACAAGTTAGACTAGCATCAAGTATCTCGCAAAATAGGCGCAACTTACTAGTCTGCGAAGCTAGAACGCGATACTCGTCAAATCACTGGACATCTGGTACTCGCAGATGCTACTTACGTGCCATTGGTGATCCACTTCTTCGTCCCGTTGACGATCCAAAACTTGCCATCAGGCGTCTTGGTCGCACGCGTGCGTATACCCGCAACATCACTCCCGGAGAACGCCTCCGTGACAGCAAGGCACAACAATTTCTTGCCTGCAAGGATCTCTGGAATGACTCTGGCTTTGAGTTCTGGGGACCCGAAGTGGACGATCGGTGGAAGGCCGATAAGTATGCCACTAAGCAAGCCTACATGGGTACATGATCAAAGAGAACATGCGAACAGGGTCTAGACGCGACGTACCATCACCATAACCGCGTTGTCCCTGCCGAGCCAATTCTTGCTGGACGATCAACTGCCAAGAGAGTCGGAACGTGGCTAAGAACAAAGTAGGATGATCGTACGTCATGGAAGTGGTCGAATTCCTCCGGTAAAACCGCCCCATTCATGAGCGTCAGGCCCTTTAAATGCGGTCCGGGTCCCATTCTCATGGCAATGATGTTGAGCTGTCTGTGTTCATGGTGAGGCGGATGGCAAACGAGACGATTTTAAATATACACACGCCAGCTTGTCCACGACTTGCGGACTCACGCGCTCACCGCTTTCCTCGTGAGCCTGACACACTTGATGAGACTTCATTTGACGAGGCACGATACGAAAACTTACCCATGCTTCGGGTGTAACCACTTCGTCCACAAACTTGCGCACCGCCACTTGAAGCCTCCGATGACTCTACATGTTCAGCAAATAATTTTACTTACTTTAACAAAAACTCATCACCACGCATACACGCACCTCCTTGTAATAAGGAGTATGAAACCGGTCACGCAACCAAGTCGGTTCAGCGTAGGGAACCCCACTCAGTTGTCCAATTTGCCCGGAGGTTATCACGCTCTTCTCCCCCTCGATGGTACCAATATGTAGTCTCTTATATGTTGGCCGTTTCAACACTTCGTGACGGTGAAGACTGTAAAAGGCCTCAGTCGCGTCTTGGCCGGCTATATGCGCACGAAATTAAGTGAATGAATACGTGACTCCATGTAAATCCAACGCAAGGAACCGCACGTACATATAGTATCCTCAAGGAGGACGGCTGTACCTCCGGGATGAAGGTCCTTGAACCGAGATAAGTCATAGACGTTGCTATCAATGATGATCCACTAAAAAGCCGTCAAACATTCAAATCCAACCCATGCTCCTTTCAATGATTTATTCAATCTCTAATTGAATGCACGGCTCACCAGGTCGTCTGGCGTGTTGTGCTGCGTGTCCCGACCCATCAACAAGCAATGCGTGAAAACGGATTTGCGTGAGCCGGCGCGTGGAACCACTCAGATGCCTGTCGTACGCACCTTGGAAACTTCTTCCCGAGTAAACGTTCGGAGCGTCTTCGCAGCCATCGTCGTCTTTGGGTCCACCGTGGGGTAGAGTGATAGAACGTGAATTTATGTGCGGGCGTAGCGCCTGAACAAGTTCGGGCGCCATTAGATGGTTCCACCTGCGCAGCCATCTTCGATGGGGCTAACTATAGTTACAAATCAGCACTGGTTCTTTGATTGCCGGGTACAGGATCGATTCGACCATGTTCATGTAGCGGTCTTCTAGTCCGTGGCTCCATAGGTTGGGAATCCGGAATGACGAGACCTTCGAGAAGGGATCGTTGAGCGACGCGTATGTCACAGATATCCTCATGTGGGCTTCGCAAATGTTTGCGAAGGGTCCAATTGACTCTAGACCCCCCAAGTCCAAACTTGACCAAACATCAAGTTCCGTCGGATCTGTGAAGAGTCGTGATCGGAATCGACAAACAAAAAATTCTCCCTCTCGCCCATGACCGCGAGTGGTCCAATACGCGGACCAGATAATTATTATACTCATGCTCACAGGTTTCGTGTTTGGACCTCCAGACGACAGCGCTTCTTACCCCATGCAGGGAGTTTTTGTGATCGAGACACGGTCCGTCGAACGTTACCACTAGATATGGATACTGCGTTTTTCTCCACGTCGAGAGGTTCAGGTCCACAGTATTTGAGGAGCCAATGGCGTGTCAGTGGCTCGCCAGAAATCATAGGTAGCTCCCCATAGCCATGGCATTTTCGGAGTGTGTATGATTGGTTGGCTGGTCGGATTGTGGCCCTCCCATGGGTTCGTCATTGGTCATGGTATGTGGCATCTGCTAGTGGCTCTTCAAGTACCCGGTCGACTAACGGCACAGAGGCAAATAGATTCAGCCATGCGACCATCTGACTCGGAAACATGTCCCACGTTTGGGTCAGAATTGGTCGGTCAGGATGGGCTCGCTTAGCACGACCAGACCAGTATTGGCCACATCACCACCAGTGTTACAACGATTGTAGCGCGATACAGCCGTCGTGGCCTCCTGCTAGTGTCGTGTCCATATCAGCAAGATGGTGACCGTCGGTACTGAGCTTCCCATCCGCAAGGTATCAATGAGATATGGTTTTTTACGGTATGTCTCGTCGTGTTTTCCATGTCACTACGCATCCCCCGCTGACACTTGCATTACTGCTAGTTTCGCCAGCGCGTGATCACATCTTCCAGTCATGTGCGGATACTGCAGCTTTGAATTATTTTCATTTTACTAAATTTTAATTCTTGGGCGTACCCCTATAGGTATGGTGCCCTCCGTGCTTGTGTTGAAGATATTCAAGGTCGAGACCTTCCAGGAGAGAGAGAACGAAGTGTCTGCAAAATTGAAGTCCTTTCGGTAATCGAATATTGCCCTTCATTGGTGCTCTCAGAACGATTCAATCCCAATCTTTCTCACCTGGCATGCCACTCGTCCCATTTTGCAACTCCCCCCAGGCTGAGTTAAGAACTGAACATAACTATGATATGAACAGATGATTTGCGAGGCACTGCGGGGTGCGAAACGCTATGTATTCACGAGCCACAACTCAGCCGCCATGGGGGATGCTAGTGAGTACTCGTCACGTTTCGTCCGAAATGCATTTCTAATGGAAAGACAAGCTCCACATCCTGACAACAGCCAAGCTGCTGCTTTGGATCGCCGAGAGACAGACACTGCCATTTCTCGCGGATGGGCTGATGATGGAAAGGTACCTTTCCGTGGCGTCCTGCCGGTGAATTGTTTCAGGTAGACGGACAACACGGAAATAAACGCATTTAGTCGTGCGGCCATCTATGACCATTCCGTAACTATGATCCAGCCCACAAGGCTACCATGAGAGTTGTTAGTTCGAGGGCCCAACGAACGCGGTAGCTCAGGACAACATGGCGGGCCCGGACTGCTATCAACCACATCACCCACCAATGTTTTAACAAGGTTTCAACAACCATTCGTGCCATCGCGACACAGCCGTCGCTGTTGTAGCTGGGGATGTTAAATCATTTAAATAGTTGAATTCTGCCAGTGCTGTATCTGTATTAGCAAGATGGCTACCCCTGCCTCCGAACTTCCTCCCATTTCCAAAATATCCATGATTGGCATATGGATCGAGACTGCTTTATACAGTATGTCTCGTCATATCTGCCATCCCCCGACTGACATTTGCATTACTAGAAGGCATTAAGTAAGTCTGCTTTCCGACAACGAGCCTTGGAACGGCATTCATGAACTTGTAGCTGCGTCACGTACGCTCTATGTATGTTCGTCCTCCACCGAGCAGGCAAGGTTTCTACACTGCGTTGGTAGGATTCAGCTTATCCTGCACCACTACCATGCCGCTGATCACACACGCACAAATGGTCCCAGCAGTGGTATCCACTATAACGTTTCTTCTCTGCACCGTTCACGTCGGGGCATCTCTACAACAGCTGCTTGAGGCGTTCATCTATGCACCAACTAGTGTACCCGACTACGCCACGATGTATTGGCTCGACTGCTCAGCTCCGCTGCGCGCGCTCAAAGACATCTTGTATGGCTCTCTGATAGTATGTATCCTATGTATGTAATGCAGCGAGGTTATCCTGAAGGACACAATGAAGAACTTTGCCTAAGACTTTATCCTAGCAAGTTCGATGTGACATACAACGCTATGAATAGTACTGAGACGCGCACCTGTTGTAATCATGAGATCTGGCGTCTTTATGTGGTTTTCTTGCATGATTGGAGCGTCGTCATATTTCCTGTAGGCAATGAATCGTCGAAGTCGTTTGAGCCGTTTGCTGACATTGCCCCGACAGATCATATTGGCGGCTGGTGCCGCGGGTTCGTCATCTCCTCGTTGTGCTGCCCAGCCCTTCCTGATATCATGTAGGTACCAGGTATGCAGCCTCAGCTGTATCTGTCTCCTCAAACGACAGACTGTATAGTTTTGCAGGGTGATCTCTGTTCATCTCAGCATGGGTCCTCGGATTCACTCTCCACGCATCCGTCACAGCGGCAATTGCGACTCGTCTCTTGTGGATGGGTCGCACCACGGCTTCTTTAACAGCCACTCGTACTCGCACCAATCGATTTGCGTCTTCGGTATATATCATCATCGAATCCGGTGCCATCACTCTGGTTTGCAGTACTGCGCTGTTTGCACTCTTTATGTCAAGAAACCCCCTCTTGTTTGCTGCAATCGATGTCTTTGCTCAAGTAGTCGTACGTGTCATATTGTCGTATACCTTTTTGTACTCTAATTACACACACCGACCCGCTTTGTTTGGCAGGTATTGGTCCTGCTCTGGATGATCATACTAGCTGTGAAATCCGGGCGACGCCATACTCCAAATGTGAATTCCTCGAAAACGATACGCGTGGCACAAAGCGTGATCAGATTTCGAGAGAGGGTTTTTCGAGAGGAAAACATGCAGGAGGACGTGTTGTTTGATGCGCCACTTTACCGCTCCCCGAGCCCTGCACGCGGTGCTCCTGTCTAAATGACGGTGGGTTTGCCCAGCATTTTTATGACAAATTTCTCCAGCATGTCGTCGAAGATATCCAAGGTCAGGACGTCCCAAGAGTGGCAGAACAAAGTGTTTGAGATCCTTTCGACTGTTTGTAGGAGCTAGTGCTCATTCAAAGGACAAGGGAAACAAAGCATTTCGTAGATGTCATTCCACGTTTACCATACATTACGACTCGGACGCTCTCGGACGGGGACCGTCGTCCGGAAAATCCGAACACCAGGAGTGGCCCGTCAGGATCAATCATCAGAGAACGCTGTTTCGATGATCTCATAATTTGATGCGCCTAAAGTGCAACAGACGTCTCAGAAAAGACTCGGTATGCATTCGGCATGCCAGGAGACAGTGCGATCGGTTGCCTCTCGCGAAGCCGTTCTGTAGCGACATACAAGACAAAATAGGACTTCCCTGTAACTCGGGTTAGCAATCTCGCTCAAGCCAGATCATATGAGAGCATCGTGGCAATACCGTGTTGTCCCAAGATGCATGTGCCTTCCTGGTACCCGGAGTCTCGGCTTTTGAACATGTCCATCGCATGACAGTACTCCTGAACGACTAAGAGCAGTGCATCTTGCATGGTCGTGCAAATGAATTGCGCCGCTCTGAGATGTTTGCCCCAGTTAAGGTACTCGGCGGTGCGGGTATTGGAGCTTGATTGACAAGTTCGTCGTTCTCTGAAAATGTGGTCATTCTCCCAAACATCGATCCTAAAAGCATCCAATAGGGCAAGCCTCTCATTAACTCGGTTGCCCTCAGAAAAAGCTAGATGAGTTGACATTGTAGAGGGTACCCATGACCTCGGAGCATATAGCCACTGACAAGTCTCATCCACTGACGGTCTCGCGTGCTTTCTTCTTTCGGCCATCCTTGTTATCCCCTGTCGTCCCTCCAGGCAGTGGGACATATTTCACATCCCCAGCCCGCACATTCTTCCACGGCCGTTCCGGGTCCAATGCCTCCGTCACATAACTCACCTCCCCTGGTGGCCCCAGTACCCGTACTTCCTCCTCTTTATCCTCTCCCCGCGACGCCGGTCGAGACAGCATCACCGTCGGTGTACTATACGACGACACTGTCACCTTTTTCGTCTCCGAGTTCAGCGACAACACCGTCCGCGTCGTACTTGGAGGGGGCGGCGTGCGTGACGTTCTCGCTATCTGCGACCCAGGCAACATCGGGAACGCCCCTTCGGCTGCGCGTGCCTCCTCGATCGCCCTCTGTCGTTCCGCTTCCTCCTTCGCCAGTTGCTCTGCTAATTCTCCTTCCAATCGTGCCACAAATGCCTCCCTGTCTCGCTCATCCAATAATGGCGAAGTACAGTGTGGACACGCGTAGTGAGACGGGTTGAGCGCACATAGAATTAGTCCGCATCGTCGACACATTGGGACATAACTCGAGAGCGCGTGGTTGCGAGCTGATAGGGAGGTATTGTAATCAAAGCTTGTAGAAAAGTAAGGTGACTCGCCTTGGCAGAAACAACCCCCTTTGGGATCTTTAGCACGCCAACTCGAGCCCCGTGCGTCATCGAGTCGTGCTTCGAGCGCACGGACGGCTTTGCTCTTTGGAGGCTCTGGTGTGGAAGCCTTGCCTTTGCCCTTGCCTTTTCCCTTATTTTGCTGCTGCTGTGGAGGCGGACGTGGAGTGAGACGGTCTGAGACGAGTGAACCTGAACGCGACCACGCAGTTGGCATCTCAAGGGATCAGTCTTAAGATGTGTGGCGTCACCCTAGCGTTTTCGTACTCCGAAAGCACTACTTTGCAGGATCACCTTTTGCCTCCGAGTCCAATTTATCATCTCAGTAGAGCTAGTGATCTGCTAAATCTGACTCAGGCCCTGCGCATCACTAAGTAGAGCGAACAGGTTGGGACCATGTGGACCTATCATGAAGGAATTCCTGCTTGAACCATGGGCTTCAAGTTCACTGCTGAGGTACGCGTCGTTTTGAGATGATATCGAGCACTTACTCGTTCATCATACTTGCCATCGTCGCCTCGATGGACAATTTTCGACAATCTCCATACCGGAAGTTGGGGAGTTCGAGGATTCTCATTCACCCCAAGACCTCATTCTGCCCTCTCCTTTGGCTTCGACACCTTCGGAGAAATGAAATCAGATGCTCCAGGGTCTGTCGTGCAGTTGGACCTGGATTTCGAGATGGGAGCTATGGGCACCACCGTCAGTCTCAGTGCGGAATTTTCTGGTGGGATATGGGAAGATGCACTGGGTGCGAAGGGGTTGATTACTGGTACGTTTCCTCGTTACTGCGCTAGTTCTGATACAAAGCTGAAAACACGAAAACAAGCTGGAAGACGTCATATCTGCCACCATCTTCTCTGCGACGTCTCCGTGGAAGTCATTTGGATTCGACGCATCTGCGACGTTCTCGTATGAGTTCGCAGGGAACAAAGTTACACTCCCACACCTTGATGTGCACGTGGGATCTGCGATCCTATCCACTGTACCCGGGAAATGCCTTTCAATATCCCTTCGCGATGTCAGCGTCCCGGACTATACGGCTCCATCTGTCGATGTGTTCCTTAGTTCCTGAGTGCTTCACTATCTGGTGCATTATCAACCCATACGATTGCATCCGATGATGTGCAGCTGCTTGATGCCGTGATCCAGCTCGCATGCTGGACAACTGGAGAGAAGAGAAATGCCGAACTTATGCTTAGTGGAACGTTGGGTGTCGACTTCTTGGGCAACACAATTGTAGCCGCGGTCCACCTCTATTCTGGCCAAGGTGGAGTTGAATGGATCGTCATTGAATAGCTCCATGCAGAAGGCCGACCGTTTTCCATCTTAGATGCTGTTCCAGAGATCAAGGACAGCTTCCTCAACTGTTCACTGGGAAACGCCGTGATCATCGCGGCATCCAAGGGTGACCCGCTGATTAGTCAGTCATTCCCAGAAATGACCCTGCGATCGCAACGCATCCTACAGGGCGCGTCGAGTCTTGTTGCAGCCAGTGCACATCACCAAAATGGTATCATCTACATCTCCGTCGAACATATGTCGGGCTGGGTCAGGACGACTTACATAGCGGCGCTAGTCAGAACCCCGAACATACGTTCTTCGACTCAGGGCCTACGCGACCTTCAGAGATCACCTCGCCAAGAACGAGATTTTCCATAGCGCGGTCTCCACATGAAATATAGTGCACGATGGCGTCTTTGGTGGGTCGGAAAAGTTGGTCTCGCTGTGTCTGAAGCAGTGTCTGGCGCGAGAGCGAGGATTTGGCGTGCTTCAAGTTGAAGGACATGGTGACGAGCAACGAGTGCAGGCGGAGTTTCGCACTCTTCGAACCACATATTATTGTTATCATCAAGTTATCATTGTAGCTTTGTTGACTTGCTCGCTCATACCTAGCATCGTTTTCCATTACTTACTCAAATCAGAGGCAAAGACCAAGCAAATTAATGGCCATAATATCAAGCTTGATCTGTAATCGTTACATGTAACTTTGAAGCTACAAGGGACGTTCCTGATCCGTATTCCAAGTGCCAAGTTCATTTGCCCAGGCGGCGTTGGAGAGTGTGGGTTTTCACTTTCTAACCACCTTGTTCATAAACATCCGAAACCCAGGAATCACCATTTGACCACCGAGCTTGGTTCGACAATTCAGAAACCAAAATACAAGCTATGCGTGTCCTCGTCCCGAGAGACCTCCTTCTCATCTTCCCCAACCTTACGGCTCGACTGGAAAGTGCGTACGGTGTTCTGTGTTCGTTTTCACCACCAGCGACGCCTGTCGGTCAACACGCTTTTGATGGTTATGCCGACCGACGTGGACGAAATGCGTTCTTGCCCAACCCAGCGTTTGGTTGTGACGTAAAATACAACTTCGGAACATTCCATGATACGCCCAGTAGTCCGGATCGGGTTTGGGCGGATTTTAGCGGAGCAAGCGACAGAAGGCAATGAAAGTGTAGCCGAAGAGCCTTTCCAAAGTTGTCTGATTGCCGTTGCATGCAAATAGCGAGTTTTTACTTGCACTTCAAGTTTCTGCGGGTGCACACTCACTGACATCACTCACGGTTTCGGTAGATATTCCAAAAATAATGGACATGTTGTCTTCTGGTGGCAAGTCAGGCTCCTCAGTGACGCGTATACTAGGAGTGTGGCTTTTCCACGTACGATAACAATAACTTTCACGAAATTACGAAAGCTAGCAAGCGCCACAGACTTCCAGAAGGATTCGAGCGGATCCGAAAGTCTGGAGAAGGTGGGTTCCGTTTTCAGAGGGCTTATCTACATAAGTGTCGTTAGTGGTTGTGGACGGGCCCGCCTCGCATTCTAACGATTGGACCCTCTCAAAGCCTCTCGGTTCTTTGCAAATCCCTCGGTTTGCGCTGAAACGCTAACCGATCACAGGAAGTAGTTTTCTACAGGAGGTTCGTGGCTGCCAGCACCATGCGGATGACTCTAAGACGTACACAAATTTAGCAAGGCTCAGTCGGACAAGTGATACATACTGTGAGTAATTATTAACGAAATTTAAGATTCGCCATATGGTGCAGGACGCGACCAGAGCACCTGCAGGGTTTCAAAAGGAAGTCCTGCCTCAGGGTGGCATGTAGACGCCAGTCTGCCGACAGGGTCCTGCCCTTTGAAGGAAGATTCAATTCTCGTAGGCAGGACTATATAATTGCTGCAGTTCGCTTCCTAATGCAGGTAGTTAACGCATTCCTCATCATGTTCCCCATGGATCGTCGGACTCTGCACACCTTGGAGCTCGGTGCTGCGATTGCTGGTCAAACCGTCCTTCTGGGTATTGCTTGGGGTTTCCTTGGTGTAGTCTTTTACGATGATCCCCTCGTCGTTTCTGATTACCTCGCTAACCTCATGAATTCGAGGCCGACCGAGACGACCTGGATAGCCACCCTAATAGCCACCATTTTTTCGGTAACGATGACAACGTGGGTCTTCATTCAGGTTGTACGGGAGTACTCCTCGCGATGGTTTACATTTACCCAGTTGTCTGTCTCTCGCCCTTAAGGAAGCATTACGGCACCGTATGCGGAGGTCCATCTCATTGATCCACCTTAGCAGCGGGATCGCCTTGGCAAGGAACTCATTCTT
This sequence comes from Xanthoconium stramineum, assembly GCA_038090315.1. Classification (NCBI taxonomy): domain Eukaryota; kingdom Fungi; phylum Basidiomycota; class Agaricomycetes; order Boletales; family Boletaceae; genus Xanthoconium; species Xanthoconium stramineum. The sequence continues at coordinate 7,333 of JBBPMO010000718.1, read as the reverse complement.
CATCAACTTTCGCCACCCAATCCCAGCCATGGTGACCCTGGCGGTGTTTGGGGTGACGAAGCTGTTGGTGTCGAGGTACGTAGGTACATTCTTCGGGGAATATATGATCTCATCACCACACAGCTGGACTGCCTTGCTGGCCCCAACTCTCGTCACTTGGACTGCTCCTGCATCTAGTTGGGAACTTGATCTCACTAGCAGCTGGTTCGAGACGACGCTTCAGCAGGAACTCGTCCAGAGTGGTGCTGCTCTAAGTAAGTCGGATCTTCGAAGTCAAGGCATGGCCGTTCACATGGATTGAACAGTCCGTGGTAACTCGACTCAGATTGTCGATCTTGATGGCGTGATCAGCGGTATCGCTGCTGCGGAATTCAATATTCGCACACCGGGGATATTTGATTTCAATGGTGTTAAATACAACAGATCTACGGGTATGCGTGACTCAATCACATTCCTCAATCATTGATACATACTGTGATGCAGGTGGCATCCTTCCCGCGGTGCAGGAGTATGCCGGAACAACCCAACCCGTTCCAGAGAACAATACTGGTCTAGCATTTGCGGGTGGCTCAATTCCGACGTACCTGGAGGTGGACTTTCCAAAGGGGCATGTAATACAAGGACTCCGTCATCAATTCACATTACTACAGCAAGGTCTAACTGCGAACGTGACATGTCAGCAGTCCAATGGCACAGGAGGGAATGTTTACTCGTCATTCTATCCATTGTCGGTTCCCTATCCGAATGGAACGACTAATTACTGGTTATGGGCATGGAACATCACGGCTGACTGCAGCCAAGGTGAGTATGCTATTAGCTCAGTTGAATCACAAAACATGAACGACTACACCTGGTACAAGGACGACCTTCTCAACAAAAATATGTGACACGGTCAAACTCCTCTACCATATCAGATAGTTCTCCCACTGCATTAATATCCTCTGTTGTGTGTCCTTATCCTCTTGGACAAACCGGCCTTCCTTGGGAACAGTTCAGTAAGTTTATGACTCTGTTTCGTGCCTTTGCCTGTGATGCAACGAACCCCACCCTTTTAGCTGTGTTCACCAATGCAACTGGGAGGTACAACTTCCTCCCCCAAACTGTTTGCACGATAAGCCCGGTCGTCACCACTTCTTTTGTGAACTACTCGCGTGGTGCCATAAACACGACCATCATTAGTTCACAACCACTTGGCAGTGGCAATAGGAACCTGACGCAATTCCTTGCAGCCATAGTTGACTACCAGTCGCGGACTGCGCAGAGCTTGACCTCAAATTCTATCGGCGATGCCCTGTATTCCATTTACATTTCTGCCTTGGACAACAATTCATCCAACCCTGAGGACGTGGCGAATTATTTGGTACGGGAAACGGTAAGCTTCTCATCTCATTTGCTGCTCATTGAGTGAACAAGCTCGCTTCCAGGAACGATACTGGCGCGGTGTCATCGAGTTTTCGGGAACAGTGGGTCTTTTACTTATTCCATCTGACCGCTAAGTGAACTTCATCTATCCAACAGTTCCTTCGATCCGCATTTTCGGTCAACCCTCTCATTATCCCGGCTGAGGCGCAGATCGCTGTGACTGGCAATGAGACAATCACGACGATGGGGTGGTACCGCCGGTCTCCGGTTTGGGCATATACCATCATCCCCATCACGGTCGTCGCGTTTATGTTGTACACCGCTGTCGCCTATACGCTGTGGAATGTCTTCTCTGAGCGGGGCCACGAGTCATTCACGGAGGTTGACCCCTCGAACCCAATCCACGTGATGATGGTATCCTCGGCGAGGGATTGCAGCGAGGCCAACAACAATCTGGACGATTATTTGGCTGGCTTTGAACGCGGTGGGATTGGCAAGAACGAGAACACGAGAGTGCAGTTGATGAATATTGACGCTCACCGCAAGAGATTCAGGGTGGTCAAAGACGTGGTATGTATGGTCAACGTGTGGTTTCAAATCTGCTACTGATACATCATTCTTGGTGCTAGGAGGTATGATTTACTATGCTGGCATGGCGAGGTTTTGGAGGACTGGGTTTCCGCTGGTTGTTTATCATCGGCAGGTTTCTTTCGTGCAGAAGTGGACTTCTCATTTCACCTTTGTGCACATTCATACTAGTGTACCTTGAAGATTATTGTATGTTGCTTCCTGTACGACTTGCGTTTATTGCGACGTATAACGAGTTGGCTATCTTCGCGTGACTAAATTCGTTCTATTACTACACAGGAGGTGTGTACGGAAGCCCAAGTTTGCCTGGATCAAGGTATGACTGGTCTCATATGATACCTGTAGGCTAACAGACTGACGAGTGTTTTCTCTGTAGACCAGGCGCCTTGATCGCTGGAACATGGGCTGCGATGCAACACATGTGATCCGAGTATGCCCTTCCGTTTTTCCCCCCACACCTCCGCCTTTTTTCCCCCAGTGGCTATCTCCAATCCTGCTGCGACATCGTCACCTGCGCACGCCACATCGCCAACACGATCACCGCCTCCATTCCCAAGCTGTACGTCCTAGGTTCGTTCGCCCCTACCTCGATCGTCGTCTTTGGCTCTCGCGACGCGTCGGTGAACGTATACGAGGTTGGGATCGGATGTCGAAGAAGGGATGACATTTGAACGTGTTGAATGGGCCAGCTGCGGTGCACATCACGTGCACGCGGTTGACGTTGCAAGTCGTGGAGACGTTTAGTTCGGATCTTAAAGCGTTTGTGGCGGAAGCGAGGAATGCGCCGGAGGGCAAAGGGACGGTGGTTGCGTTGTACGGTGGGCTTTTGTCGTTTGTTCGTGCCACCCCGTACGCCTCGCTGACGTTGTATTAGGTCTCGGAAGCTCAAGTGCCGTCGGCCTGACGATCGCTGAGGTTGCGACTCTGCGAGTATATTCTTGGATACGCTGTACAAGGCGTGAACGAGGGGTGTGGTGGGTGTAGAGGATTGATTTATTGGACGATATTTTTCTTTTTGCTTGCTTGTCGGATATACCTGGAGTCATTTACGATCCGTGGATGAAAGGACTTCAATGATGGATGCTTGAATGAGGGATTGAAAGGCGCACCAGCTGCTGAACAACCTAAAGTGGCATAGTAATTCTCCTCGAAAAGTTTGGGCTCAGCAGCACAACCACTAAGAGTCAAACAAGGGCAAGCGCCGAAATTAGACGATAAGCAGTGTGCGAACTGATGGATAAAGATAAGAGACACACGTGTATGCGGGGCGACAATAGGATCCCGCGAGTAAACAACCTGCTCACCCTTCTTACCATCGCTCTGACTCCTTGACCAAGGATGTCTGCAAGAAACGATCAGCAATTAGGAAATGGTGAGTACCTGGGGAGACAATAATGGCATACTGACAAGGAGCCTAGAGCCGAACGAGGACCAGCCCTCCTCTGCAAAAACCATCAAATTCGATGGTCGAGGTAAAATACTTTCGGTCGCGTTCCTCGTTGATGGGAAGCACATCGCGAGTAGCGGCGTGGAAGGAAAGATTCGACGGTGGCGAGTTGAGGATGGCATGGAGGCGGGCACGCCAATGGATGCAGGGGGTCTGGTTTGCAACTTTGCGGTATCGCGAGATGGAAAGTGGATCGTCAGCGAGGTATGGCAGTCGGTGCAAGTGTGGAACGCGGACGACGGTAAAAAAGTGACCCAGTTCAATGGACACCACGGTTCTATATTTGCAGTGGACGTGTCACCAGACTCGATGAAATTCGCGAGCGGGTCGAATGACTGCACTGCCTGCGTCTGGTCACTCCCGACTGGCCAGCAACTGCTCGGGCCATGGAAACACGACGGCTTCGTGATTGCGGTCAAATTCTCACCCAACGGACACTTCATCGCCACCGCGACTTCGCGTCACTCTATTTCCGTTTACGACGGTCGGGACGGCGACCTTGTTTTCAATATCCCAATCGAAGTCATCTACTCGCACAATCACTCCCTCGCCTGGTCGAGCAACAGCAAACAGCTCTTTGCTGTATCTTCCGGCAAGATCATCTGTCTCGACGCCTCCACTGGTGCAACGCTTTCTCAGTGGTCTATTCACGGCGACCAACGCAACCGCATTGCACTGGCAAGCGACGGCACATTCATCGCAGCCTCTTCCGGGTCATCAGTCTCGTTCTGGGATGCTACGACACACGAGCAAATCGGATCTATCATCCAACATACAGACGAAGTCAAATGCATGGCCATCTCGGCAAACTACGACATTGCGATTGGCGGTGGCAACGAAATCGCACTTTGCAGTTTCCGTAACATCCTCTCCTTTTCCTACCGTAACCACGTAAGTACATTTACATCAAGAACTCGATTGGTTGTTCAACGAACAATACCATAATCAGCTTGATTGCCTCAAACGTGCGTGTAACGGTTCTTGAAGCCGTGCAGAGCCTGAGTCGAGATATCGCGGGTGAAGCCCGACGAGAGAAGGGAGAAGAACGCGGATGTGATCCGACGTTGCTGAGGGAGGAGGGACAAGGGATATCGAGAGGTCGTGAAGGCGGGGAGTCGCTACGAGCGACGGATCGTGAACGACGAAAGAGAGTCTGCGGATTGACGCGACTAGATAGACAGTTGTCGGCGACGAGCGCGACAGGTTGTACGAGTCAGCAGCGAGTGCGACAAGATACACGAGTCAGTAGCGAGTGCGACGACAATGATGATTGCAAAAAGCTAACTGCTGTGCTATACTACTCCGTCTCCGCTAATTCTACGATGGCGGCCGACGTATTCATTACTACTGGACTAATATTGTATCTGTCCGTAATACTCGTTCATAACGGACTGGCTTGCTGGTGAGTTTTGGCATGGCGAACGGAGGGACATTATTGAATTCCTATGTCAGACCTCACAAACCGATGCGCATCGACGCTGGAAGCAAGTGGAGACGAGGCATCAAAAGTCGGGAAATATATGAAGGTCCGTCATCCCTGAAGATTATTTTGGTCAAGTGGGCGAGGACAACGTTGGTTCGTTCCTTGGCGAACGAGGCATTGGATGCCGCTGCCAAGGTACGCGTCTCATAATGTACTCTTGAGCTGAATGTTGACTCATGTTTGATCCAGTTTCCGGTTCCAAGGTTGCTCATCTACCAAACAATGTGTGGCGTTCTGGAACAGCATGGACGACTTACAGAGGTGATCCAGTGCTTCCGGAAGATGCAGGACGACTTGACAGAGGACACGAGTACGTACACGGGAAGTCGGTGAGTGACTCGATCAGCAATGTGGCCAGGACTAAGCCAGCAGTATTCGCAGATTTCCGAGGTCGCTGTACCGAGAAACTCGAGAAGCTGGGTGACGCGGGGATTGACTCTCAGAACCAAAACGAGGTGTAAGCATGACGCTATCAGATCTTTCCCGCTCCACCCACACACACTTCTTACGACGTCACTCAGCATTCCACCACACATTCCATCACATTCCTTCTACGCCATACCCTCAGCCCTACCAGTATATATAGGGCTCGATCTACGACTAGTCTCATACAATACCCGTAGGCTGACAGATTGACGTGTGTTTTCTCTGTAGAATACGTCCTCGGTTCGTTCGCCCCTGCCTCGGTCGTCGTCTTTGGCTCTCGCGACGCGCCGGTGAAGTGTACGAGGTTGGGATTGGATGTCGAAGAAGGGATGGCATTTGAACGCGTTGAACGGGCCTGCTGCGGTGCACATCGCGTGCACGCGATTGACGTTGCAAGTCGTGGAGACGTTTACTTCGGATCTTAACGCGTTTGTGGCGGAAGCAAGGAATGCGCCAGAAGGTAAAGGGACGATGGTTGCGTTGTACGATGGACTTTTGTCGTTTGCTCGTGCCACCCCGTACGCCTCGCCGACGTTGTATTGGGTCTCGGAAGCCCGAGTGCCGTCGGCCCAACGATCGCTGAGGAGGTTGCGATTCTGCGAGTATATTCTTGGATACGCTGTACAAGGCGTGAACGAGAGGTGTGGTGGGTGTAGAGGATTGATTTATTGGACGATATTTTTCTTTTTGCTTGCTTGTCGGATATACCTGGAGTCATTTTACGATCCATGGATGAAAGGACTTCAACGATGGATGCTTGAACGGGGGATTGAAAGGCGCACCAGCTGCCGCACAACCTGAAGCGGCGTAATTCTCCTCGAAAGGTCTGGACTTAGCAGCATAACCACTAGGAGTCAGACAAGGGCAAGCGCCAAAATTAGACGATAAGCAGTGTGCGAACTGACGCATAAAGATAAGCGACACGTGTATGCGGGGCGACAATAGGATGCCGGGAGTAAACGACCTGCTCACCCTTCTTACCATCGCTCTGACTCCTTGACCAAGGATGTCTGCAAGAAACGACCGGCAATCAGGGAATGGTGAGTACCTGGGGAGACAATAATAGGATGCTGACAAGGAGCCTAGAGACGAATGAGGACCAGCCCTCCTCTACAAAAACCATCAAATTCGATGGTCGAGGTAAAATACTTTCGGTCGCGTTCCTCGTTGACGGGAAGCACATCGCGAGTAGCGGCGTGGAAGGAAAGATTCGACGATGGCGAGTTGAGGATGGCACGGAGGCGGGCACGCCAATGGATGCAGGGGATCTGGTTTGCAACTTTGCAGTTTCGCGAGATGGAAAGTGGATCGTCAGCGAGGTATGGCAGTCGGTGCAAGTGTGGAACGCGGACGACAGCAAAAAAGTGACCGAGTTCAGAGGACACCATGGTTCTATATATGCAGTAGACGTGTCGCCAGACTCGACGAAATTCGCGAGCGGGTCGTACGATGACACTGCCTGCGTCTGGTCACTCCCGACTGGCCAGCGGCTGCTCGGCCCATGGAAACACGACGACGCCGTGTTTGCGGTCAAATTCTCACCCAACGGACGCTTCATCGCCACCGCGACTTCGCGTTCTATTTCCGTTTACGACGGTCGAGACGGCAACCTTGTTTTCAATATCCCAACCAGAGTCACATTCTCAAACAATCACTCCCTCACTTGGTCGAGCAACAGCAAACAACTCTTTGCTGTATCTTCTGGCAAGATCATCTGTCTCGACGCCTCCACTAGTGCAACGCTTTCTCAATGGTCCATTCACGGCGACGAATCCAACCGCATTGCACTGGCAAGCGACGGCGCATTCATCGCAGCCTCTTCCGGGTCATCAGTCTCGTTCTGGGATGCTACGACACACAAGCAAATCGGATCTATCATCCAACATACAGACGAAGTCAGATGCATGGCCATCTCGGCAAACTACGACATTGCGATTGGCGGTGGCAACGAAATCGCACTTTGCAGTTTCCGTAACATCCTCTCCTTTTCCTACCGTAACCACGTAAGTACATTTACATCAAGAACT
>JBBPMO010000717.1:0-18048 GCA_038090315.1 Xanthoconium stramineum | reverse complement strand
CGGAAGGCGAAACGGCTGCACCAAGCGACGCCTAGAGTGTCCAGAAATGACTTGGAGACGTCAGGAACGACAGCTGCGGCAGCACGAACGCATCGCATCGAGATAGATGCCCAGGAGGCCTAGAGGGTGAGCTGGAGGTGTCGAGAGGTGTCGAGGACGATCGGGACCGCCGAAACGTTGTCGAAGGCACTGAATGTGATGGTATATGTCATAGAAGCGAGGAGAGTGGTGTCAACGTCGAGACCAACGCGCCAGGTCGGGATAAAGGGCCAGGAGGTTCAGAGGGCGATCATGACACGATGGGAGACGTCGAGAGCAACTCGTGCCACAAAATCGATAGGAAATGTGGTCGGAAGCGTGGCGCAACGAGCGACCCACGCTGCGAGTCAAAATGACTCGAAAAGTAATCCCTAGTAGCTGGGCAAGATGGTCGGCACCAGCGAGACACATGCAACACCAAAACCGACGTACCAAAGCCATCCAATCCCACTTCCCATCACCGCAGATGGCCCTACAGCCATCTGAATCCACTGCGTCGACGCGGAAAGCTCAAAACGAAGCATACAAGCGTCAGTACCACCCAGAGGACCTACCGAGTCATATAGTCGCATTGAAGCCGAATCGGGCAAGCCGGGCATATTCTGAAACCATGTATATTCACTGGAGGGGTTGCATCAGCGATCCCGGGCCGCAAAGTGCGAGGACGAAGGTGATAGAGTTGATCGCGGGCGAGCGCTCACTTAGACAGCACGACCACGAATATGAAAATAAATAAATATTCGATTACAGCAAGTTTAGAGGCTTAGTAAACGCTTAGTAATTCGAGTGTGACACGATCCAAGAGTTGGCGGGTAAATGTCCCCAGACGTTATAGGAAAGATCTGTTTGCCAAGTTCACCCCAATTTCCTATAACGGCTCGAGACTAAATGGTAGTCCGAAGATTAATTGCGGCGGCGAACAGCCTAAAAGGAGCGAAATACAACGACTGAAGTCTGAACAGGTATTTGGAGTCCGTGCGCAGCATTGGCCTGCGTCTTCTCCCGATCCAAATTCTAACCAGGCCACTGGATCCTGATCACTCTCTGCAATCTACTGACCTGAGCCCGGGGGAGGGTAATTGCAGCCTGAGTCACTGCCAGTACCTTGGTTGCCACTACAACGGAGTAGAAAACATGTGGGCACGACACACGGTGAGTAATGCACGACACTCACTCGCCGCCCGGGGGCCCATTGCAAATAACCTGACGCTCAGTCATACCGTTCGTGGTCGGCAATGCAGCCACCATGGCGATAGTCCCGAGGAGCATGAGTGCAAGCTTGTTGGATAAAAACATGGTGTGAGAAGGAGAGTAAGTCACGGGTGGGTACTGTGGAGCGATTTTTGAGTCAGGCCAAGGTGAATGAGCTGGTTTAAATAGAAAATGCAATCGCGTTACGGCAAGATATCCGCATGTGCTCCCACTGTGCTCCCTTCTTTACGTAGGACGAGGGTCCCATATGCATGTGAAAGATGAATGATATAGAACCGACCGGTTTATTCTTACTTCCCAATTCAATGTACTCCACGCTCGATATTCCGGCAGCACAGTACAAGGCTCGGGTAAACAGTGGAACTCCCTTTTGAAATCTATCAAGGAAAGGAAAGCCTACATGCTGTATATGCGCGTGAGTCTGGACCCGTGTCCAAATTAGAACTTTCAGGGTCGATCAAGGAATCAAAGAGTGTCTTGAGGGTGAGGGGAGAGAGTGGAAAGTTGGCATCGTTCGTTGGGTGTTCCCGCAACAGAGCGCATGAAGCGCCAAGTATGGGTACCAGGATCTCCGGCTGGAAGGAGTCACCTTCTCGGGGAGGGGTAAAAGGTTGTCCCTTGCCGTACACATGAGACGTGTGAGGGGTGCATCCTAACGACCGGTATGAAGACGTGACGAGAGAGAAAAGCAATGGTGCTTCTTCAGGCTTGAGCTGAAGCTGAAGCTCGTCAAACAGAGAGTGGGAAAACGGTACTGTCAAGACGGTTGATATCTTTGCCAGCCAGGTCTTCGATGGCGTGGTCACGAGCCCAGTTCCGTCGTCGAGGACATCGCCATATAGCACAAATCTCGCAGGAGTATGTACAATGATGGCGGTTGCCAAGCCTGATAAGAGAGGCGACTATGGGCGCAGTGCGACCCTGGGTAATCAACACGGGACGCATCTGCTTCGGCCTGACTCCGGAGAGTGCCGGGGAGGCATCATGAAACAGGGCTGGCGAAAAGGGATTTTGAGAGAGTGCGATAGGATCCGAGTTTGAACGCACGGTAATTGGGATTAGAAAGGGGTAAATATTGTCAAAAGCTCGGTCACTGCCTGGGTATAGCATTAGGAACTCGCTCGCTTCGAGGGATATGATCAACACGCGTCCTTGTAGAAGATGATCAACTACAAGTAGATTAGTTTGGCATCCGAGACTGAGCACGCAATCTTATACGACACCGTCAAGGGTTCTGGCACGTTCGCAGCCTCTCCTGTGGGTCGGAACCGGCCCAAGTTGTCGACTCTGCCACTAAGTATAGCGTCGAGGATGAACTAGAACCATCTATTGCCGATTAGATAAGCACTGTTTACGGCCGGTGTTTGTATTAAAGCTTGTCCAGTAAAGGACGCGCGTCCTCCGCTCACCAAGCCAGTCACACTCCTCTCTCCTCAACCACCACCACCACTTGTCCAAGATTCTGTTAGAATGGCTGATCCAAGCGGCGCACCACCACAGCCTGGCCCGAACGACGTCTCCACAGCCATCCTCCGTCCAAAGAAATCGTATGTACACCTTTCACCCTCATATCCTTCTTGATCTGACGCACTCTCCAGCCCGAGCCGTCTCATTGTAGATGAGGCTTCTTCCGATGATAACTCTGGTAAGTTTCTTACCGTCTTCGACGTGATGATCATGTTTTGAACCAAATCACAGTCGCGACCCTGAACCCCGCGACGATGGAGATCCTCTCGCTATTCAGAGGTGACACCATCATCGTAAGGTAAGCATCCCCGCTCGATTATTTTCACTCCATGTATTGACCGTTCCATACAACCTATAGGGGAAAGAAACGCCGTGACACCGTCCTCATTTGCTTGTCTTCGGATGAAGTCGAAGAAGGACGCATCCAGTTGAACAAGGTTGCGCGAAACAATCTCCGTGTAAAATTGGGTGATCTCGTCAATGTTCACCAATGTCTCGACATCAAGTATGGAAAGCGGATACATGTGCTCCCCTTTGACGACTCTGTTGAGGGTTTGAGTGGTAACTTGTTTGAAGTCTATCTCAAGCCTTACTTTTTGGAGGGTATGTTTCGGATACAGTGTGCATTAAACAATGTTGCTTACTTCACTGGCAGCCTACCGCCCCGTCCGCAAGGGCGATACTTTCCTCGTACGAGGGGGTATGAGAACCGTTGAATTCAAAGTCATTGAGACCGATCCCGCCGAGTACTGCATAGTTGCCCAAGACACCGTCATTCATACAGGTATGCATCCTGTACTCTCAGGGGTCTGCGTCTGACGCAGTCTGCAGAGGGTGACCCAGTCAAGCGCGAGGACGAAGAAGCAAACCTCAACGATGTTGGTTATGATGACATTGGTGGTTGTCGCAAGCAAATGGCACAGATTCGTGAACTTGTCGAATTACCCCTTCGTCATCCTCAACTCTTCAAGTCCATCGGTATCAAACCACCACGGGGTATCCTCTTGTACGGTCCCCCAGGTACCGGTAAAACTCTCATGGCTCGTGCGGTGGCCAATGAGACGGGTGCATTCTTCTTCTTGATCAATGGGCCGGAGATCATGAGTAAGATGGCTGGTGAAAGTGAAAGTAATTTGCGAAAGGCCTTCGAGGAGGCGGAGAAAAACTCGCCCTCCATCATCTTCATTGACGAAATCGACTCGATTGCCCCTAAACGTGAAAAGGTATGTTAGAACGCCTGCCCCATCCGATATACGCACTCATCTGTTCGTAGACGAACGGAGAAGTTGAACGCCGTGTTGTGTCTCAACTCCTCACTCTCATGGACGGTCTGAAGGCGCGATCAAATGTCGTTGTCATGGCTGCCACCAACCGACCTAATTCGATCGACCCTGCGCTTCGCCGCTTCGGTCGTTTCGACCGTGAAATTGACATCGGGATCCCAGACCCAACAGGACGTCTAGAGATTCTTCGTATTCACACCAAGAACATGAAGTTAGCTGATGACGTCGATTTGGAGCAGGTGAGCACGCATGTGAGCTGGTCTCTCCCAGAAACCTGAGCTTTGTCGGGCATACAGATTGCAGCTGATACCCATGGTTATGTTGGCTCGGATGTCGCTTCACTGTGCTCCGAAGCTGCCATGCAACAAATCCGAGAAAAGATGGATCTGATTGATCTCGACGAAGATACCATCGATGCTGAAGTCCTCGACTCCCTCGGTGTCACCATGGACAACTTCCGATTCGCCCTTGGCACTTCCAACCCCTCGGCGCTCAGAGAAACGGTTGTCGAGGTGCCGACTGTTACATGGGACGACATTGGTGGTCTCGACAAAGTCAAACTCGAACTCCAAGAAACTGTGCAGTACCCTGTCGACCATCCCGAGAAGTTCCTCAAATACGGTATGGCACCATCAAAAGGTGTCCTGTTCTATGGTCCCCCGGGAACTGGTAAAACGTTACTTGCCAAGGCCATCGCCAACGAATGCAATGCCAACTTTATCAGTATCAAGGGTCCTGAATTGCTCACCATGTGGTTCGGTGAATCCGAAGCCAACGTTCGCGATGTCTTTGACAAGGCACGCGCCGCGGCGCCCTGTGTCATGTTCTTTGATGAGCTGGACTCCATTGCGAAAGCCCGTGGAGGTTCGTCGGGCGATGCGGGTGGCGCTGGTGATCGTGTGCTCAACCAAATCCTAACGGAAATGGACGGTATGAACACCAAGAAGAACGTCTTCATCATTGGTGCAACCAACCGGCCTGATCAAATTGACCCCGCGTTATTGCGTCCCGGGCGATTGGACCAGTTGATCTACATTCCACTCCCCGACGAACCATCGCGTTTGTCCATTCTCAAAGCACAGCTCAAGAAGTCCCCTGTGGCCGCCGATGTTGATCTCGCCTTCCTCGCGAGGACGACGCACGGTTACTCTGGTGCCGATCTGACAGAGATCTGTCAGCGTGCTGCCAAACTCGCTATTCGGGAGAGTATCGAGTCAGACATCAGGCGACAGAGAGAGAAGCGCGAGAAGGAGGAAGCTGCCGGGGAGGACGCCGACGCCGAGATGGAAGAAGAGGAAGAGGATCCGGTCCCGGAAATTACCAAAGACCATTTCGAGGAGGCGATGAAGTATGCGAGGCGGTCTGTGTCTGATCAGGATATCAGGCGGTATGAGATGTTTTCTCAGGTATGGATTATGGATTTTTCTTGTACACACGGGTTTTTGCTTATTCCGGTTGCCCTTACAGAACCTCCAGCAGTCGCGTGGTTTCGGGAACAACTTTAGGTTCCCAGAGGGTACCGGTCCTACTGGGCCGACGTCGGGGCCGGCTGGAAACACTGGGTTCCAAGACGACACGCAAGAGGATGACTTGTATGCTTAGAGGTGGCCCTGATATCTCTTTCATCCGACATGCAACGTAATGGATGTTTCTTGTGTCTTCTTAGCACATATTTTGTACGTGACAATGAACGCGAGATAGACAAATGATGCCTGATTGACAGTCGTTCAGCCGAATGGCTCATATGCTGACGACGGCATGGACATGGAGTAACGGTGCTCCATAGCACGCATTGCACACGTTCGGTGCCGCTGGGAGCAGCACCAGGCTACCTTGCAAACCCCGTCAGAAGGGACATTGTACCCCCGGGGTCTGCAAGCGAACGACGATAATGTTGTCAATTTTCGCTCCAGAACGCCATTCCTGCCAGGCCTGATACAATGGTAGTACTCTACATTCCCAAGAGCGCAGACCAATTACCTCGCCTGTGACCGATCTGGTATGTACGCAAGTGGGACGTTTTCTCACCATCTAGTGTCGTGTGCATAAATAAGGAACGGGATATTGATGGGGGCCATGAAAACCTGAAAAGAGCGACGTGTATATACAACAGGGAGTTTGACTGACATCACTAGCATTTTTGGTGTCCATGTGACGCATGCTTAGCCACTTCTGAAGTGCAACTGCATCCTCTCCCAACTCAAACTCTAAGCAAACCACCGAGTACCGAGCACCCCTCTGCAATCTATGGGAAAGGTGGGCAATCTGAGTTGCTGCCAATACCTTGATTCCCACTATGACGCAACAGAAGACATGAGAGGAGCACAACACAGGATGAACTTATGCCGATAGACTCACTCAGTGCCTTGTCCCGGAAGTAATAAGCAAATAATCTGACGCTCGGTCACATCGTTCGTGGTTGGCAACGCAGCCGCAATGGCGGCCACCCCGAGGAGCATGAGTGCGAGCTTGTTGAGTGAAAACATGGTGTAAGGAGAGGAGGTAGGTTACTGTCGAGAGGTTCGTTGGGTTCGTCAGGCCGGAGGGCTGGTTTATAACATGCATTCACATGACGACAAGGTGCTGGAAGGAACAAGATGTCGCATATGTTAGTGGCGTTATTTCCTAGGGGTTCCATACCTGTCGGACAACTCCCCCACAACATCTCTTCCGACTCGGAGACCGGGTAGGCCAAGACCGCATCACTGGTATCTCCTTTACATCCGTATGGCTAGAGTGGCTATCTTCTGATATCAAGTCCTTAGGCCTCGCTTGGAGAGATAACACTCAGACATATCAAAGCAATCGGCATTTTACAAGGCCAGTTGAAGGTGGCAACCAAGCCGCGTCCCTCTACAGTCCACTAGGAAACAACCAGACCGTGCGAGACTCTGATTATCGATGAGATAGCACCCCGTCACTCTTCTCTTTCTGTATGACCAATGTGACTATCCCAAGGCTTTAGGCTAAGCCGGCTGGGGCAGACAATACCTCTCCATCACCATTGATGCTCCGGATCAAGCTCTCGTACATGTCTAGCTTCAATCTTTTTCCGCTGATGCCAAGAACACTGATCTTGATGATCAGTTGTCCAGCTGTCAACCAACTCTTATTTCCCGACTTTTCAAATACGTTGTGTAGGCAAGTAACCTGAACTAATCAAGGCAAAATTTTAACAATCATATTGGTTTTCCAGCGACTACTAGTAAGTCCATTAACTGTAAGATCTTGCTATAGTACTGAACCAAATGAACAGATTATGCCCGGTCCAGTATTCCTCACTCGCACGTGTAATATACAGTGCACGCACTTTGCGCTTTCCCTCGTTCGCTCGATTGATGCACTGCCCGACAATCGTGCTAGACAAGCTCGTTTATGTGAGATTTCTGATCTATCGGTATGAACCAGTTGTATAAGGCCGCCTAAACCGTTACCCACGTTTCGGTTCAATATGATGCAGCCTGTCCACTGAAAACCTGATCTACGACGGAACTCAATTTGTGCCACTTTTGCTCTTACTTCAACGATGTCTGCATCATCCACAGCAAATCCTGTACAAAAGTTTGCGAACATTTCGCCTGGTTTGAGCCCGGAGGGTTTATCTCTCCCCTTACGACCGCGTGTGTCCTGTAGTGTCCGCTTCAAATTTTGTCAGGTCCCCGGAATTGGGGACTGTTACGATGCATTGTCACTGGAACGATTCGAACGAGCTTGGGCTCAATTACTTCAATTTAATATCGCTTATACTACCAGGGGTGTACCAGTTGACGGCTTCAACAATGACCACTAGAGCTTCATAATGACTCGGACTGGGAGAAGGTTATCCCAAGCATTTAGCGTTGCTGCCGTCCCGAATCCCGGCAACATACAACACATGCGATGGCTTCGAGCATTGCACAGACCATCATTCACATCGACGGAGGCTTCTGCGAAGGCGGGGGCCAGCTCCTACGAAATGCGGTTACATTGTCTGCCCTCCTCTCCAAGCCAATATCTATCTCAAACGTCCGACGAAATCGTCGACCTCCAGGCCTGCGAAGACAGCATGAAACCGGTACGTTCACTCCATTCTCGAGACCCGGATTTTTTTCCAACATCAAGCCACCGTCCAAACTTTTAGGAATCAACCTCGCGGCCTCAATCTGTAATGCAGAAACCAAAGGGGTAGAAGTGGGCTCAACAGAGATCGAATTCTGTCCCAATCCCATCCAGCTGCCCACAATGGTGACCGCAGACACGGGCACTGCAGGCTCCACGACGCTCCTCCTCCAGGTAGCCCTTCCTTGCCTCTTGTTCTGTCACCCCTCCGAATTCCCAACTTCGCAAGAAGAGGGCCCTACGTCTGTCCTCACGCTCCTCGGCGGCACCAATGCCGCGCTCGCCCCCCAAATCGATTACACGCAATCCATCCTCTTCCCCTTCCTTTCCAAACACTTTCGCATCTCCCCCACGCTCACCATCAACCGACGTGGGTACTACCCGAAAGGGGGTGGCTCCGTCCTCTGCACCACGCCTTCCATCGCAGGGCCACTCCCGCCCGTCGTGCTGACAGAGCGCGGACAAGTGACCGCGATCCGGGGAGGCGCCCGCGTTGGTGGGTTACCCCTATGGATCGCACAGCGCATGGTATCGGGCGCACACCGCACGCTCTTGCAGAGCGGAATCCCCTCAAGCGAGATCGCCATTACGTCGGCGAGGGAACGCGACGAAGACGTCGTCGGCGCTGGCGGGAGCATCCTGTTGTGGGCCGAGACGGACAAGGGGTGTCTGATCGCGGGGTCTGCGGTGAGCACGCGGGAGAAGAAGCCAGAAACGGTGGGGGAAGAGGCTGCGAGGGAGCTCGTGAAGAATTTGCACCATGGGGGATGTGTGGACGAGTACCTGCAGGACCAGATGATCATCTTCCTTGCTCTGGCCAAGGGGACCTCGATCGTCAAAGTCGGTCCGCTGACAGATCATACCCGGTATGTCGATTCTTGTCAGGCGCGACAGCATGGACTGAGGCGTGACAGAACTGCTATCCACATAGCCCAACTACTGACAGGAGCACGGTTTCACCTTGACGAAAATGTGCCTAATAGTACAATGATCACTTGTGAGGGAATTGGGTTTACCCCATCTCTCCCTTCCGCAACACGGGATCCAACAACACCTTGATACCTTACGCACAGGCCTTTCACAATACTTTTGCAAAATGCGTCATGATAGTTTTAGGAGTTGTTGCCATTTTAGAACTCCGACATCTCGGCTGCCGCTTCACCGACTCCGTCCCGATGGGAGCCCCCCAACAGCACCCTGGTACATTATATCTTACGCATAAATTTCCCACGATAAATATTACAATTAAAAGGTCGGAGCGCTGTATTACACGGGAGAAGCGAAATCCGGTGTATAGAATAGGGCGTGTCTGAATCCCGTTTGGATCGCTAGTGCTCATTCCTGTCTCTATCGATTCCAAGAAAGAAGGGACATGTCTCCCAGACGTCTGCAATACTATGAGCCTAGAATTTGCTCGGAAGGGAACAACATACCGAGGCTTGAAGAGGTGGCGAATGGTGCCTGCGATCGCGAGAAGTACGAATATGGCTGCTGCCACCACGTAAGCCCATCCCAAGAACGGGTTCTTGCCACCTATCCAAGAAACGGTGGAAATCACGAGTGACTTGGTTCCCTTGAAACCCTGCACCGGATAATCTTGAACACGGATTGTGAGCCACACTGTGAGATATCCACATGTACCAGCTCACTGTAATAGATCTGGACCTGGTATTGTCCCGCAGGTAAGGTAGTCGTATCGTTCCTCCCATACAGTTTCGAAAATGTGGGTAGACCTGCTGTTCTCATCCAGTTTTGGAAGTGTTCATCCTGTGTGAGATCTGGGGGCGGATTGTTGTCTGAGTAGTTGTTTGGGTATCTGAGGGCCCAGTTGGGGGGAGGCACAATCTCGTCGAGCTTTCCAACATAACCAGATGTTGCACTGTATTTCTTGGCTTCGCCTGGCCAAGCGATACCGTTCTGGGTAAAGTTGTAGTCCGACGCGCCAGACAAATCAGACGTTGGACGGAAGCCAGAAATTGTATCTGTGTCGTTCCAGGTGGATCATTGAACAATAAGTGAAAGAGTCAAGGTCTTACCATTGAACAGCGAGTTGGCGATCAAACCGCACGGGTAGATACCCTTTCCGTCACTTGTCACCGCCAGTGGCTTGCAGTTGCTGCTGCTAAGCGTGCTTGGACTCACATAGTGACCCTGAAGCTGTGAGGTGTCGAGACTTTGTACATATCGTCTGTTGTTTTGAAAAAAGTTGGTTAGCTTGTAGTATTGAAATACGGGAGCCGGTAAGTCTGCTACGACGTCGAATCTGATGAAGCAAGAGTGTTGTAAACTGGGAAGAGCCGTTGGATCGTAGAAGTACGCATAGGTTGGTGGAGTGATGGATTTTCCGCTGTCGGAGGAGCGAAGGTCGTATGAATACGAAGGCATGGTGGAAAATATAAGATTGTCCAAAGACGTAGAGTTTTGCAAATTCCAGCAATCCGTATAATCGAAGGTCATTTGAGACACCTATGGATTCCAAAAGGAAATGAAAGAGAGGCAATGATGGACATAGGCAGAATGGTCAGGGAGATGAGCTGGGAATGAATGAACGGCATACCAAGCTGCTTCCCCACACGAGCAGACCGCCTATTGGGGCGAATATGATGCCAGTGATAAACAACGTAGGCAAAACGGTTTTGGGGGTCAGGATGGGCTGCCATGCTTTCAGACGCTGTTGCTTGAAAGCGGTATCTGGGATTGCTGCGGTCGGGGACTGGGAAAGAACGACTTGGCTGACGAGACTTACTTGCAGGGCGTCTCCAGCTTCCTTTCTCCTTCTTGCGCTCGCCGTTCTGGTCATCCGTGTCGCTGCGCTGCTTTTTGCGGTTGAAAAGACCCATCGTCGTCGTCGTTGTCGAGGAAATAGGACCGTACTGGCTCACACAGCCACGCTGATGACCCAACACTTGTCTTGCTGTCTTTGTAAGCAGGCGGTACTTTGATCATGGTCGCGGTGCAGGCCATTGACGAGATAGCCGATCCAACAAAAGTCATACAGCGCATCTACGACGATGACGGTGACGACGACGACAAATGCATACACCGCCTCCCATCGGTAGTGGCAAAATACTTTTCTGATCTGTTCCTCGCCGCGAGCGACACCCGCGCATTAGATCAGGTTAACGACGTCAGTTAGCCTCACCAGCTTCACGCTGATTGTACGCGTAGCTCCCGCCACTTGATGTATCTCATCCCCCAGAATCGTACACGCGTGGCACACTTGTGCGCTTCCGCGCCATGGTCCAGGACACCTCGCTTCAAAACGAAATGTATCTCGCCAGACTCGGTAACAACAAGTGTGGAGGCTGGGGGATACAACCTGCACATGGTGACTATGACCCGAATGCCATCGACCCTGATTACCTTGGAACCGCGTCCATCTTTTGGACTGTCTCTGTGCCAGCCGAGTCTTCATGGCGAACCGCTGAATTCGCTCAGCCAGACTCAAGTGCGCTCGCGTTGCCTCTTCGAAGTTATCCATTGACCAGTTTTGTTAGCAAGCTTTCCCCCACATCAGTCCTCTCAGCCTCACAAGTTCCCCATACCAGGAGCCCCTCACATAGGCGTTCGAGTCAAGGTACCCTTTTCAAGTCCCCGTTGGGTACTCCACTGACGAAGCACCCAAGATATATGACAATGCTGACGTGGAAAACTTGCATTCGACCGATGTGGTTACTTTCGTTGGGATCGCTTCGTCAGAGCCGTATGTGATGATGAACCTACTGATAACCTCGTGTTTTCTGACATGATTTTTCCAAGCCTCAACGTAGAGGACGATTCTTCGCCAGAAGTCCCTGTATTGCACGTTCTTTGTTACCGGGTGGACCCTGCAGGTCCAACTCCCGGAGATGTCGACCTCAGCGCTCGCAAAGATCTCATTGATTGGATATCCCGCGAGGCCTTGGGTGGCGACGACGACGCGGCAGAATGGCTGCTTCTTCAGCTGACGTCAAAAGTGTTTGTATATATATATATGCACCTCGTTTTGTTGCTAATCCTCGCCATAGACATACTCGTGCAATCCCGCTTCTCCCGCCTTCCCTGACGATATCGCGTTTTCCCCAGCCTTCTTCGACAGAGCTCACTCCGACACTCTCTCACGTCCTTGCAGAACTTCTGCCTCAGCACCTTCTTATCCCACTTTCGTTAGATCTCCTGAACGAGACCTCCTTCTTTCCTGAAAGCAAAGAAGAGAACTTACACTCCGGATACCTTCAGCTTCCTCTCGGGACAACTATTCTTTTGACTGAGAATGCAATACAAGAGGGTAAACTACTGGAGAGAGGTACGTAACAGCTTTCTCTCTCTTTCCTGATCAATAGCGATGCTGAATGACAGGCATTATGAACGTCCGAGCAATTCAAGACGTAATAAACTCGCAGACTGTGGAATACGTATTTCCGTTTTCAAGTAGATTCACCTTTCAGACAGATCTCTCCATGATCGTAGTGAGCGAAGGAAGGAAGAGTGCATTACTTCAGGTGATGCCGCATACAGGACCTTTACATCCTCGCTATCGCTGATATCTTGTTTTGATACATGGATGCAGACGAGCATTAACATCCCCCTCCGATGCTCTTCTACCACTCCTAACTTATACAAACCTAAAGATGAGATTTCTTTACCTCCGGTGGAGAAAATGTCAGTCTACCGCTCATACATCGCTGCATGCAAGACGATGAGCGAAAAGGTGCAAGTGACTGATGAGGCCGCCAAGGTGATGCTGGTCACCATACTTGATACGCTGGATAATGTCTCACGTACGTACAGCATATCCAAGACGACTTTGTCCGTCAGCGACAACAAGATAAGTCGGTAACTTCGGATGAGCTTGTGCATCTCATGAAGGTGGCGAGGTCAGCACCTTCTCGCCGGTATTTCTTGCCACATATTGGTTGACACCCTCAACATCCAGGATTCTCGCAGCATCCCGGTTACAGGGAGAGGTCACGGTCGATGTATGGGAACAAGCTAAAGAGCTCGATAGCCGGAGGCAGGTGCGTTAGGGTAGTGTAAGTGAATGTGACAGCCTGAACGCTGAACTGGTGACTCACTAATAACTTATGCTATCAGTCTTTGCATAGAAGCAACGTCTATGACAATGCAACTAGTATGATGTACGCATTTGACCATTGTGTGAACTGCCTTGTTGTATCACCCGTCCGAATTGGAACCTCGTGTCGTCATATTCGAAAGCAGCCTACTTACGAATCCTCACACCAGACATCTCTGTCTATGACTCACCGTTGTCCACTTCCAACTAGGCTCAAGAATGAACGGCAAAGCTACTCTCATCACAAAGGGCACGCAACTCACCCTACGACGCGTTCCTCGAAAGGTGAAGAATTTCGTTGGCGAAGGGAGAATGTCAATTTTTGACAGCGAGGAATTGTAAGTGAATACGTTGGTGTCGACGAGATACATCTTCTCAGTGCGCCTCGTTGCAGTGCCTATCTGGTAAATGTGGAGTAAGCGTGCTCGCTCGAATGCACTGCAGCAGTCTCATCTTCTTCAAGCATTGGAGGCCAAAACTTCTGGGTTACCTTTGATACTGGCTCTTCAGATTTGGTACATTCTTTCCTGGTGATGCGCGGGTATTCGCTTATCATGCCTTTGTTGCTTAAGTGGGTCGTCTCTTCAAGTTGCGCAGACCCAGACTGTCAAGGAGTCCCAATGTACTCTGCATCGGCATCCTCCAGTCTTCACTTGTCCAGGATATGGTTCAAGCTGGCTTACCTGCTCGGTTCCGTGCAGGGCACTGTAGCCACTGAAGATGTCACCCTTGGTACTATCCAGGTAGTCTCTCAGACATTCGGTACTATAATCATTCGATTCAGCCGTTACCAATCGATACTCATACCGTCTTACAGCATTAGCCAATGAAACGAATGGACTCTACCTCGGAACGACGGGAAACTCGGGAATCCTTGGCCTCTCATTTCCGCCTGCAGCCGCCATCCAATCCGCAGTGGGAACAACTCTCCTCGACAATATCTTCGCTCACTTGGGCGAATCCAACCGTTTCTTCGCTTTCAAGCTTGGTCGAGAGGGCAATTTCAGCGACCCTAATGCCACTAACTCGTCGTTCACCATCGGCGAACTCGATCCATCTATCGTAGGCGGACCCGCCGAAATAACATACTTTCCAGTGTTCAAGACGCAGGCGAGCCCGTATGACTACTGGAAACTCTCCATACGCAATTTGACCATCGACGGTCACCCACTGCCATTGTCAACTTCTCTGGTGCCTGGTGCACCCTCGCCAATCGCGGTGCTCGACACGGGTACGACACTCATTCTCGGACCTACGCCGGATGTCAATGCGTTTTGGGACAGTATTGGGACTGGGGGATCGACGAGGTACAATGCACAGACAGGTCTGTGGGAGGTACGATGCGACCGCGCTGTCGACGTTCGCTTCGCGTTTGGGCAAGGTAACGAAGGAAAAGAGTACGCAGTGCATCCCGAGGATGTAAGTTGGGCAGAGGGTGGGCGGGGGAATGGATGGTGCATGGGGGGCGTACAGATCAACGATGGCGTGCGTGAACGGATGCATTGTAGTATTTCGAATAGCTCACGTGTGGTTTCGCAGGTGAACTCGGGGGACTGGCTGCTCGGAGATGTGTTCCTGAGGGTAAGTCAAGCAGTTCTGTGGTCCGCAGCGCGCACTGACGACGTGCTGCGACGTTTTGTTCAGAATGTATACGTCGTCCATCAAGGCGTGACGTCCTCAAAACCTGCGCTTGTCGGACTGATGAGTCTTACTGACCCCCAAACTGCATTCAAGGACTTCCAAGACCACCGCGGGACGGATCTTGCGCCAGCACCACTTGTCGCTACCCGCACTCCCTTGGAACAGTGGACGCAAAATGCGAGGATTGCTAGTTCGGTGTCAGCGGTTGGCGGATTTCTGTTGGGCGGGCTGATAGTGGTGTCTTTTAAATTTGGGAGGAAACCGAAGATTGTCGCTGGCAGACGGTGACGAGCAAATACGAGTCCGAGGTCCATTGCAGCACTATGGCTACTACAGCATAGGAGTACAGTCTGGAGCAGTTCAGGATACATGTGATATAGTACAGAGGTAACAAGGGTGGAAAGGAAGGATCGCACATATATGCTTATCCGCTGGAAATGTACCCTGGCTGATAGCCCTTGTTGTAATTCGGTGGTCCACCGACCGGCGGCCCATAATAAAGTTGGGTTTGTGCGCCAGGGTGCTGGTATCCCGGCTGAGCTACAGGTGGTTCCCAACTAGTTCGCCGCAGGCGGAGCAAGATCAGAGTCCGCTGTTGTGAAAAAAAAGGGAGGCACGACTCACCCCGGCTGCATCTCAGTCTGAAGCTGGCATATCCCACACATCCAAACACTTCTCGATTTGAGCGGAATCAAGGGCACGAAACAGAACTCGAACCACCTGCGCGACTTGGCGGCAAACATGGAGGCTAGCATGGTGCCATGAGGCTAGGCGATGCACCCGGTTTTCAGCACACTCACCGTTGTGACATCTTGGACAGATCCTTGAGCTTTGATTTCCATCGGGAGATATTCTGGTTGGACAGCCAACTGAGAAATCAGAAGCCCGTTGTTAGACGCTGCGGAGATAGAGGTGTGGTATGGCAACCGACATTGGAGGGGGATACAAACTGGGATCATGGATATATCAATCTTTTGAGAAAATAGAGGACGTCAAAGCTCACGTAGTAAGTCTAACATGCCAACCAGACCTTCAGCAATATGTGGAGACGGTGCGGCGCAAAGGGGGGCTGATGTCCCTTACATAATGCAAGGTACGTCCCTTACGTCCTTCAACCATTGGCCAGGGTGACACTGGGCGTTGGCTTAGCATGAAACATTTCCAATCCAAGTTATCCGCGGAGAATTATTATTCCACCGAATCTCACTTCCTCGGTTTGCCCCATTGGAGTTGCGGTCTATATAATAGGTGCGCAGTGTTTCACTCCCCTCACCCTCCTGGATTGAGATGATTCGCTCCGTGCCTTTCAATTCAATGCAGGCCTTGTTGGCGGTGGGCGTGGTGGTGGTCTCCGCCCTCGCGTTACTCAACGGGCGACGACGAGCAGTCCGTGGTTTTCGTCTCCCTCCGGGACCTGTTCCTCTCCCCCTCGTCGGAAACATTCTTAGTATCGACTCGAAGAGGCCTTGGTTGACCTACGCCGAGTGGGCGATTCGCTATGGTTCGCTTTAATTCTTTATTAGTTCACCTGGAAACGAGTGCCTTACCTCGTGATCATAGGTGACATCTTTATGATCCGTGTTCTGAATCAAGACATCGTTGTAATTAACTCAGAGAAAATTGCCAAGGACCTGCTCGACCGCCGATCCAGTATCTATTCGGATAGACCCTTCCTTGCTGCGCTAGATCCGTGCGCTATTGTTATTTTTCGTTGGTGTATGAGTCTAAAACCCGCTTCGCTAGGTTTGGCTGGTCCTTCAACTTGGGGTGGGCTCCGTATGGTGACAGGTGGCGCTCACAGAGGAGAATGTTTCATCAGGCCTTCAGGGCCGAGGCTGCTATCGCTTATCGTCCAGTTCAGCTTAAAAAGGCCCGCCAACTTATCTTGGATATTCTCAAAGAATCTCACGATTTTGTCAAGCATATTCAATGGTCAGTACTGCTCAGTTGATCGAGAGTGTACTTATGTACCAACGGAGGAAATATGTTTAGGTTTGCTGCAGCTATGATCATGTCAGTCGTGTACGACTACGAGGTTGCCCCCGACCATGACCATATCATTGAACTATTTGAGAGCGGGAATACCCTGGCCCTGCAGAGTCTAACACCCGAAGCATCGTCAATTATCAATAAATTTTCTTTTCGCAAGTGGTCACTCTTTCTGCACTGGTACTATCAAGCTGATCAGCGTCCTAGTCCTCAGTTTGCCAGAGTGGTTCCCAGGCGCTGTCTTGAAACGCAAGGCAGTAGTTTCCAAGCGTTGTGCCATACAGATGATAGAAGAACCCTTTCAGCATGCCAGAAAACGTGAGGTAAAGATTGTCGTCATTCAGGTTCTTGATCTGGGCTCACTGGAGGCAGGCCATGCATAGCAGTGCACCGGCAATGGCGATCGATCTTTTGAGGGCCGCAAAAGATGGTGATCTCGAGCAACTTCAGTTATTGAGAGATACATGTGCAACTGCCTTTGTAGGTAAGTTGTGTGGGATAAAATGGAATCCAGTTCATGAACTGACTGAAATCCGGTAGCTGGCGCAGAAACGGTTGGTTTGAATGTGTATTGGGGTATGCAATTAACCCATTCTTTTGCAGACGGCATCTACGTTGCAATGTTTCATGCTCGTCATGCTTCAGCACCCAGAAGTGCAGGAACGGGCACAGGCAGAGATCGATGCAGTCGTTGGCATGCATCGGTTACCTGACTTTGATGATAGGCCAAACCTGCCATACGTTGAGGCTATTTTGTTGGAGACACTCAGATTATATGCCGTTGCGCCGCTTGGTAATTATTCCACATGATGTTTACATTCATTCTTAAGATTCTCTCAGGCCTTCCTCATGCTACCACCACTGATGACACTTACAGGGATATCTTTATTCCAAAAGGTAACGATGCAATGAAATGCGTGGTATTTTGTTGACTCTTCTTTTTTCATGTAGGATCCACAGTGGTGGCCAATATCTGGTAGGTACACAACCTGGTCTTTCTCTAAGATTTTGATGTACTTTTTGAAGGGCCATGCATCATAACGCAGAGGCTTACCCTGAGCCTGACGCCTTCAAACCCGAAAGATTTATCGTGGAAGGGAAGCTCAATGAAGAGAAGTCCATTGACAGCCTTGCTTTTGGTTTTGGAAGGTATCTGACCTTTCCTTCTTACATTTAATCACATTGCAAACTTTGCACTTTGCCTGTCAGGCGTGTGTGTCCCGGTCGTTACGCTGCCGACAGTTCAGTCTGGGTTGCGATGGTGTT
>JBBPMO010000716.1:0-18084 GCA_038090315.1 Xanthoconium stramineum | reverse complement strand
GCAAGGGGAAGGAGCGTCAAACCTCCCCTGCACCTACCCGCACTGTCCTCCCGTATGAGGACAACCAAATGGACGATTTGGTCCAGGGCCCTGACGCCTTTGACCTCATTCAGGGAACTTTGTTTCCAGAACTCTCGGGGCAAGAGCCTCAGGTCATCATATTGGGAGACGACAGCGATGCCAAGGGTGTTCGCACTCTCTTCGCTCGCATGGGCAATTACGTCTATGCGTATCAAGGAGAGGTGATCTCCAATGCTATAATTAGCTACAACAATGGGTGTGTCCTATCGACCCCAACCAGGCGACTCCTGAATGTCGCCATCTGCTTCGAGGGAGGGATCATGGATCCCGTTTGTCTATACAACTCTGCAGAGGAAATCCGTGTGATCTTCAAGGCCGCACATCTCGAGAAGGAGGGAAGAGCTCCCTCATACCGTCAGGCCTCAGACCTGATCATGTTCCTTCACTTGTGGAGAAAACACAAGTCTCTCAAGGTGAGCGACCTCATGAAAGTCGCAATGAAGCAATGGAGGCCGCCTATTTGGGCCTCCAAAAAGGCAAAGAAGAAGAAAGAACACCTTCGTGACGAAAAATGACAGGCCATTGCGGCCGAGACAGTGGTACCTCCCCCACCAGTCATTATCCAAGCGTTACAAGAACGCATTACCTCTCAACCGATGTCGCCCTCGGGCAACTCCAATTCCACCCCGGGGAATGATTCCCCAGCGAATCTTCTTGCTTGAATTGACGAGCAACCCGCTCCTCCACTGCCCAAAGCCGAGGAATCCTCCTCCTGTTCCCAAGGACCAATTGTCCTCAATCTGAAGGCACAAGTCCTCCCTCGTGGAGCACCTTCATTCGATGACCCAATTGACAAATGGGTAAATTTCATCGAAAAGTGCCAGGCTGTCTGTCCTTTGAACAGCCACGGAGGACTCCACAAGATGTTCCTGGGAACCGTCAGGTGCAACATTTACCCCAATAACGAGGACTCCGACCTCAATCCCCCCTCATGACGACAAGTACGAGGATTCGTAATCATGGAGTGCCTTGCTCCCGTCCCACGGTTGAATTTTGATCGGATGGTATGGGTGCGAGGCCTTGTATGCCTCTTGATGGTACCTGGGCAGTACCGGTATCTCCTTGACTGGGCAGCTGCAGCCCCGCTCAAGAATGGTACAGTGGCCTGGTTAGGTCAATTTAATAACCAAGCCACCATGACTGACATCACGGCATACATCGCCGCTAATGGCGTCACAGTACATGACGCCGATGATGCAGTTGTGTGGGCACAAACTGCTGCCTGAGAAATGATTGTACGGATCGAGGACTCCGGAGGATTCACCAACCCCTCCACGAGCGCTCTTTACGAGCCAATGAGGTGGAAGCTGAGCATCTCATGCTCCAATGACTCCCTGAATCATACGAAGGAGTGGTATGAGTGTGAGGCCATGTCACAAGGCCAGCCATTGGAGGAGTTGCCCTCCACTGTCATGAACCCCGAGGTCAGAATGGAGCTTGATGCCCTCCAACAATTCGGCGAGGCTGCGATCGCCTACAACATAATCCCCATGCCCACCAGTGGGGGTAATGTCAGCGAGGACGTCGCACTCGAAGAGGATGGCGAGCTCCCCGAGGGTCCAGCGCCGATGTGAGGCAATGAGGAAGGGAGGTATATCCTCCATAATTTTACTTACAATTTGTTGTTCCGTTTC
Source organism: Xanthoconium stramineum (assembly GCA_038090315.1). Taxonomy (NCBI): domain Eukaryota; kingdom Fungi; phylum Basidiomycota; class Agaricomycetes; order Boletales; family Boletaceae; genus Xanthoconium; species Xanthoconium stramineum. The sequence goes on along the minus strand of JBBPMO010000716.1, from coordinate 16,369 downwards.
TTTCATGGGCACAACCCCACTCATTACGACAATCAAGTGTGGGGCCTAACCCCCATTATGTTTCCTATTTCTAATAAATCGTAATGTAGTATCTACTTCCCTTTGTATATAGTTTCGCTCTTCATTTTTATATATGTTATTGTCTACGACCCATTGCTGTTTCAAAACAGGGAGGGTGTTAGGGGCATATAGCCCCAAATAGTATAGCGTCTAAGGATGGTGCATGTGATATGGAGAATCACATGCGCCCATAAAAGTAGTATAAAAAAGAGGGCTGCCTTGACAACGGCCCTCATAAACCTTACATTTACTCTACGTATCATTGGCAAATCTATATGGTTCACTTCGCCTGTGTGATCTTGAGTATAGTAAGTAATCACAACCTTACAGGTATGGACTGTACTTTATGTTAGCTGTATGTACATTTTGCCAGTGAGACCCTTCAACAGTTACTAAGTGTTTAAAAGTCTGGTCTGGTCCAGTCTTTCAGAAACTCCAATCCTCTGCAACCACAACTGAAACCAATCAAGACTGGTCTTGATTGGTTGTGGTTATGGTTGTGATTGGTTGCAACTGGTCTTTCATGCAACCAGTTGCAGACCTCTACCAGACCATATCTTGAACACTTACCCACTGGCTGAGCACATTCAATTACCAAAACAGACTACCACAGCTTGACACTTATCAACTACTGACCATGCCATGATGCCATGACAACAACAACCCAACCATGATGAAACAGCACTACAACTTAGCCAACACACTGACAATGACAACAATGCAACAACACAGCAAACCCCCCCTCCCCATCTTACCATCATGCAGGGAAGTCAGATGGCTTGGACACAACATCAACAACAGTAAGACAATGATGTGTCAGCCTCACCCTCTCCCCATTTCCTATGTCAACATCAATGATGGGAGAATGACAATGATGGCAATGTGTCACCCTCTTCTTCACCCTCTCTTCCTCTCTCAACCTCATCCTCTTGCCCACCCTCTCCCATGTCGACAACAACAACAACAACAATGACAATGATGTGGAGTCACCCTCACCACAACATCAATGATGCAACAACAACAATGCCTCATCCTCACCCTCACCCTCACCCTTGCCATCACTCTCACTCTCTTCACCCTCACCCTCACCACTTGATGTTGATGGTGTGACAACAACAATGAAGGTGATGATGACATCAATGCTTATAACAACAAAGATGCACCAATAAAGATGATGTTGATGATGTGATGACAACAACATGACAACTGTGATGCAACAATGAAGATGATGTGACAGCAACAACCATGACAATAACAGCACATTGCTGTCTCTGTCTCTGTCTCACCCTCTCTCTCCTCATTCACCTTGCAACAACTGCAATGACAACATAACATCATCACCCATCCTTGTTCTCACCTGTCCACTCTCCTTGTAATCATGACAATGCAACCACAATGACAATGTCAACATGTTGACACAATCACAGTGACACAACCATAAGGACCATGATTACAATGGTAATGATGTGTCATGCTCATCCTTGTGCTCACTCTCACTCTCATCTCACCATAGTTAGCATTGTAGTAATATAGACATAAATAATAATAATTTGATCACCAGTTCAAAGGCAACCAGTCCTTCAAAAGACTGGTCACAACCAGTTGTAACTGGTCTTTGCACCCTGCATGAACATAGGGCAACCAGACTGCAACTGACCAAGATTTGGCCAGGACTGGCAACCATGGTTCAGTTGTGATTGGTTGCAGTCTGGTTTGGTTGCCAGTTTTTGCCAGTCCATGTAACCAGACTTTAAAATGCTATCAACAGTATGGTATGGTAATTAATATGGCCAGTATATGGGTTCTTACAGTTGTATAGGTAGAATACTCATGGAACAGTTGTATAAATTTGTATGTTAACACATGTACTCTACAATCTCAAAGGTAGTAAGCATGGATGAGGGTGATGACAACAACAACATTGTTGCATGAGGGCAACAGCATCATCATTGTGGTCATTGTATTGTCAGACATGAGGATGAGTGTGATGCAAGTGCTCAGGCTTAAATGCACATGGTTGAGGTGGGAGGCAAGCATTTGGACTTGAAAAAACATGGTTGGGGTGGAGGACAAGTGCTTGCATCAGCAAAACAACCTTTTTTGGTTACAGAGCCCATTGATTGCAGCATCTATATAAGTCTGCATGGCCTGTATAGACATTGTGGCTGTGTCTCTCAGACACCCAGTGTACAAAAAATGTATGAAGAAGTGTAGTATAAGTGTACAAAAAAGCATACTAAAAGTAATGAAAAGTGTACTAAAAGTGTAGCTATCCTACCCTAATCTTTGGGGACTTGGTGAAAATTTGTGAATGCAAAGTCATGTGACTTTCAAGTGGAGCCACATCACAAGCCACATCACACATAACATTACCACTATGGCTTCCTCCACCTGCAAAATAGAAAGAAAAAAAAAGGTAAGTCTGTTACAAGTGGGATTGCATGCTCACCACAGTGCCTGTCAAGTCCCAGGTGCATCTTCTCTCAATGTACTCCCATTGTCAACTGCTATGCCTGCTAAAAAAAAAGGTAAGTCACTCACTTGTTTTGGAGACTGCTGCTTACCACACCATGTAGGCATGTTGTGCCACTATTGCCAGCTGCTTGAGGACCAATGATGATGACAATAGGGATGATGTGGACAACAACAAGGCCCCTGCCAGACAACAATAACAATGTGGCAAGGATGGTCAGTGAGGACCATGATGACAATGACAGCAATGATATGGCAAGAGTGGTCAGCAAGGACTGATGAGGAGGAGGCCCCCACCAGATGACAATGGTGATGAGGCCTCCATAGGACAAATGGCCTGTGGAGGACAACAACAACAACAACAACATGGGGGAGGGACAATGACAATAATGATGTGGGGGAGGGATGACAAGGCCCCCACCAAACAATGACAAGGACAAGGACTCTGCAGGACAAATGCCCCATGGATGACAATGATGATGATGATGTGGGTGACAGATGACAAGGCAGGACAAACAGCCTGTGGATGATGAGGCCCACTAGATAATGATGAGGATGAGGCCTCCATGGGACAAATGTCCCATGGATGACAACAACAACAACATGGGGGATAGACAATAAGGCCTCTGCAGGACAAATGACCTGTGGACAATGATGACAATATGGGGGACAGATGACAAGGCAGGACAAATTGCCCATGGACAATGATGACAATGCAAGGGATGGATGACAAGGCAGGACAAACAGCCCATGGATGATGATGAAAACAAGGTCTGACTTAGTCTACATGCATGTGTATTAGATACATTTAATATAACTTGATTTTATTTTATTAAATTTGTTTGATTTATGGAATGCCTGCTATTGGTGGTGGAATTTCACACAGAAATATACAGCTCTGTGGTTGCTCTGTGGACCTTTGTAATACTGGATATCTTTCTGTGGGTCTGTGGATTTGTACAATTCTGTGAAATTCTGTATAGCCAAGGGCTGGTTTGCTGATGCAGGCCCAAAGAGATGCAGTTGGGGTGGGAGATGAGTGCCTGGGCTTGAATAGACACAGTTGGGGTGGAGGAAGAGCAGTTATGCTTGAGGAGATATGGTTGAAGTGGGAGATGAGCATTCAAGCTTGAATGGACATGGTAGAGGTGGGAGATGAATGTTTGGGCTCAAAGTGATGTGGTTGGGGTTGGAGATGAGTGCTTGGGCTTGAATGGACACAGTTGGGGTGAAGGATGAACAGCTGCACTTGAGGGGACACAGTTGGAGTGGAGGATGAGTGTTGGAGCTTGAATGGATGCAATTGGGGTGGGAGATGAGTGTTCAGGCTCAAACAGACTCAGTGGGGTGGAGAGTGAGTAGTTGTGCTTGAGAGGACATAGTTGGATGAGGGTGAGAGCATGCAAAGACGATGAGGGAGCATGAGTAAAGGGGAACATGGACAATGATGATGGCATGATGATATTGATGCCATTGTCATATTTTTTGTCTTGTTGTTGTTAGGCTGTACTGCAGATATCAGTTGGGAGATGGAGATGGCTGCCATCATCTGAGGGTGCACCCATGATCACTTGCATACAAATACAAACACATTTTCAGTATTTGCATTTGTGTTTGCAGGTAAATGGGAGGGGGGGGGTTGACTTTCATCATGTTGTTGGTGAGGGAGAGGGAAAGAGTGAGTGCATGCATGTCATCATCACATTGTTGTGTCATTGTGTCATTGGCAACTCAAAGGAAGAGTGAAAGGGCAAGGATGCACCTGTTACCATCATTGTTGCATGAATTGCAGACCCATAACTGTGGTTCTGCCAGTGAGGGTGATGGGAAAATAGTGCAAGGATGTTGACATTGTTGTCCTGCTATTGCTGTTGTCACATGCAGAGGGTTAGTGGGTAAGGTGGGTGAGGATGAGGAGCATGAGCAATGAAAATTCAAGACCTGTATGATGACTATATATAGTTGTCAAAATACAGGTATATACAGTCAACTACTGGCCATTGTATGGTTATGGTAGTCAGCTCACTAATCATCAGCTGGTACAGTATGGCACCTGTATGACAGTACCATACATACAGGTTGTATGGTATATACTTGACAGCCCCAATACTTTGTGCAGATAAAGTTTGGAATGTAAAATGTGACCTGGTGTTATGAACTCCAATGCTCCTCCTCAATACTGGTGTTGTAGTCAATGAAAGGATAAAAAATGAAAAAAAAAAGGTTTAAAGAAATAAAAAGAAAAAGAAAGAAAACTACTCCTCCTGGATATCTACTCCTCCTCACATGGAGTTCCATAGTCCCATCTGCACCCAGTGTTTCTTGAAAAGTTTACACAGTAATGCTTTTGTGAATGCATCTGCTACATTGTCCTTAAAAGCCATGTGCCACAGGTAAATTTGTCCTTGTGTGATGTGTTCTTGCACAAAGTGAAATTTGATTGGAGTGTGCTTTAGCTTGGTGTGGTATGCAGGGTTGCTAGAGACTATGATGGTGCCATTATTGTCACAGAGCAGGGAAGATGCAGTTGATTGCTGATATCCAATGCCAGCCAATAGTTCATGTAGCCAGACAAGTTTTTGTGAGGCATCTGAGGTGGCAACATATTTGGCCTTGCAGGTCAACAGTGTCACAAGGGACTGATGATGTGATCACCAAGACATGATACTGGAACCAAGGGAAAAACAGTATCCACTGGTAGACCAATGGATATCCAGGCATGTGGCATAGTCACTGTCAGTGTTTCCAGGTAAGTGGACAGTGTGTTCACCACCAAGTATGAGGCAAAATTGGCAAGTCTCCTTTAAGTACTAAACAACATGCTTCACCACCTCCCAATGCCCTTTATCATACAAGTCCAGGAAGTGACATAGTTGGTTAATAGCAAAGACAATGTTGGAATGTGTGCCCACAGCTAGGTACATGAGTGAACCAATTAGTTCTCAATAGGAAGTCTGGGACATTGTTGCATGCACTTCATCATTTTTTGGGGACATTGCTTTATAATATACACAGTATTCACATTCAAGTCTGGTGAAATGCCATGTAATGAGTTGGGCATGCAGTGTCTTGTTCCATATGCATCCACCCTGTTTCATATCATATAACCTGCATTGAAGCTTCCATACATAGTCCTCTTGTCCAGGTTTGGTGAATCCTTTGGGTTGCTCCCTATAACACACCTTATCCAGTGTGAGTACACCATTAAGGAAAGCCATCTTGATGTCCAGCTGTTCCATTTTCCAATTGAGTGCAGTGCCAAGGTGTGAGTACATGGAAGGACTCCATGTGCACCATTGGAGATGTAGTTTTCATATAGTCCTGTTTGTAAACAGTGGTGTACCCTTGACACATGTAACAAGCCTTGAATTGTGTTGGATCCCCATTCTTGTCTCATTTCACCTTGAAAATTGGCCAACCATGCATGATGCGACAACTTGCAGGCACAAAGGAATGAGGGACCAGATGGTATACACCCAGCTCTTTAAGGGAGTCAAACTCCTCTCAAAGAGTGCAAGTCCAATTGGCAACATAAGGGGATTCCATCACCTCTTGATAAGTTGCAGGATCAGTGGGAGTGTTCAGTGCATCAGTCATAGCCACTTTTACAAACCATTGATCCTCTTCTTCATGACCCAATGCTGGTGAATTAAGGATAAACTCATCATCAGTGATCACATTGGTAGTGGCAAGGGGGTCTGCAGAAGAGGGAGGCTCACACTCAGGCATTGTCATGGCAGCAAGAATGGCACATTGGACTGTGGGTATAAATTGTTTACCAGTGGCAGCTGCCTGCTTCTTAATGGGATGAGAGATCCTGGTGGATTGATGCAGCAGAACTGGATCATCTATACTAGCTGTAGATGAATTAGGTATTGGTGCAATGTGCTCATTGGTGGAAGTTGGTGCAGACAGTTGAGTTGATACATTGGATGGGGACAAAGTTGGATGTGTGCTTGGTGAAACTTGGTGCAACTTGATGAATGACATGTGGAATGAGGTGAACACCTTTCCAGAACTGTGGTAATAGTAGTGGTATGCCTTGGAATTGAGTGAGTAATCAATCAGAACACACTCAACTGACTGATCAAACACTTTGGGATTGTGCTGGTTTTAAACAAGCACAAATGTGCAACAATCAATCTCATGCAGGTGTGAAAGGTTGGGAGATTTACCATATCAGTGCTCAAATGGAGTAGATCCTTGCTGGGACTTGATGGGTATGCAATTAGTGAGATAGCATGCAGTGAGCATGAACTCATCCCAATGGTTGACTGGAACATTAGTGTATGATCACATGGCACAAGCCTTCTCCATGAGAGTCTGGTGTACCCATTTGACATGACTGTTCTGTGCTGAAGTGTAGGGGGTGGTGAATTGGTGTTGGGTCTCCTGGGAGTTAAACCAATCCATAAGGTCATTGCATTTGAGCTCACTGTTGTCAAAATGTAGGATGCTGACACATAAGCCTGTTTCTGCTTCATGTGTGAGTTCCCAAGCTTGCAGTGCCAAAAACACTTCAGATTTTGTGCTCAGAGGGATAGACCAGCAGTAGAATGAAAAATCATCCATTATGTTCATCACATAACAATTGCCTGCAGCAGAAACATTCTTGGGGTGCTCCATGAGGTCAACATGCACAATCCCCAACTTTTTATCAGCCTGCACCCCTTCTCTAACCTTCAGTACAGTGGATTGTGTCTGCTATCCAAGTATACAGTGGTCACAAAGGGAGGGGTGGAGAGAAGAGGGGATGTGCATACCATTTTGGTGAGTGCATTCTATAACTGTGTGATAATTCATGTGTTTGAGATGACAATACCAAGTCTCAAGGGTTTGTCCTTGTGTTGTGGTGAAAGCATGGGCAGCTGTGAGTTGGCCACCAGATATAGCATAGAGGTGATGTGCTGTGAGTGTGCCTGAAAGGATATGAGTGCTGTTTGCAGAAGTGACCCAGCAATCAGAGTTGGCAAAGTGCACAATGCACTTGTGGGAGGTCATCAGAGCCAAAATGGATATGAGTCATACAGTAGTATTGGGGATGAAGAGGACATTCTCCAGTGTGAGGTGAATGCCTTTGGCCACAATGAGATGAACGGACCTGATGCCAACAGCCTGCACAGCAGGGCCTCCCACACCATGTACAGCATGAGGGGCAACTGGGCACAGATGGAAGAAGTCTGACTGGCAGTTGCTAATGTGGACTAACACCCCAGTGTCAAGAAAGAAGGGGGTGATGGCTGGATTGATAATGGTGGGTGCATACTGATTGGGAGCTTTGTATGTGATAGCTGTGACATCCACTGGAAGGAAGTGTGAGTGCCAGTCAAATGAAGCATGAAGTGCTAAACATCAAGGAACAACATGTGATACTTGTACATATTGGTGGTAGCAAAAGATTCAATTGTGATTTCCAAAGACAAGATGTCGGACACAAGACCAGCAAATTCTTGGGTGACTGTGGATGACACTGTAGAGGTTGGCTCACCATGCAATGGAAACATTGTCTGAGAGTCAAGATCTACAAAATAAGTGCAGCCCTTTGCATCTGAGAAACAAACAGTCCCAGATTTCCTGGTAGCTATAGTGTCAGATCTGGGGATGTAGCCAGCACCTGCATGAGATTTCTTGGCCTTCTCTTTCAGAATAGCCTTGTACTGCCCAGCATGGCCACCACCCTCACTGAAACACTCAGCCCATGTGTGACCAATCCAACACCTGGATGGACATTTCAGGTTTGCACAACACTTGAGATGTCCTGACTGTTACAATTTTCTTCCTTTCTCATGTATTCTTCCTTGTCTCCATAGTACAATTTCCTTACTTCTGCTTCGCTCCTTCACATAAGGAGACCAACCACTACTTACTCATATTCTCATTGTACTCTTCTTCCTTCCTCATTCCCCTCTAGTTCCTTATCTTATCACAAGACTGTCTCTCTCCTTGATTATCTCTCTTGTGGTAGTCATGTTTTCCAAAACATTCCATAAGGTTTTACAACCTTCCACTTAGGTAATCTGTAGTACTTAAATATCCACTCAGCCTGTATCTCTCTCTTCATTCTTGTTCTATGCAATCACAGCGTTGGTCTTATGAATCCACAACTCATCTGGTTGTGACTCAGTTTCCTTGTTCTTCATTCTTACCTTAGCCTTGCTTTGAGAATGCAGTGTCTATTTGTGAGTATCTTCCTCAGAGTAAGAAGACCTTTGTCTTTTGATGTAAGTCTGTCAACTTGTGTAATAAAAGAACAAGAATCTCTTTTTGTCCCTCCTATTCAGGAGTAGGACCACCCCAGCCAACCCAAGATTTTCCCCCAATGCCCCAAAAAAGCTTTCTGTGTTCCCAACAAATCAGAAGAAACCAGAACCCCCCAGAACCCCTTGGACTTAGCAGTCACCACACAGACCCAGTCATCCACTAGACCCAGCACCCCAACAGACTCCTCCTCATCCTTGAAAAGAGTTTTAGAACATCAATACACAGTCAACCCTGCATCGCTACCCTCACCACCCAAACATAGCACCCCATTGCCACTCTCTAGCTCCCAACCCAGTGTCCCTGTAACCAACCCACTATCCCCAGTCACTCCCTTAGTAACCACAGTATCTTCAGTCATACCAACAACCACCCCATCAATCTTTGCACCCTTGTCCACAGTTCCTCCATCCCAACCCCCTAACAATCCAGCCCCACCACCAGCAAACCCTATGTCTACCACCACTAGCACCAACATAGTCAAGGATGCTCTTCCTGAAATTTTCTCTGGAGAAACTAAAGATGCTATCCGATGGGTGAATGCCATGGAAGCTTACTTTTGGATCAACCCCTCCACCTACACCACTGATGATGCCAAATCAGTAACTTTACTCAATAGAATGGGCAAAGAACAAGGAAAATATTCACAGACACCTGGCTATGCATCCTCACTGACACTAAGGTCAAAGCGGCTGACAAAGACTTCAACCATGTGAAACAGGCATTTGCTGACATGTTCTACCTGTATCATGTGGATGAGACAGCCAGAGATGAACTTGAGGCCCTGAAACAGATTGCTACTCAAAAGAATGACAGTTTCCAGATGTACCTTTCCAAATTTCAATACCTGGTGGCTCAATCCCAAGCAGGTGACACTCCAGCAATACAAAGACTCTTTGCCAAAGGGTTGGACATCCAAATCGCTACCATGATCTACTCCATGGAAAAAGTTTCCACCACTCTCAAGGCCTGGATGGAAAAGGCCATCAACTTCCACAAGCAAAAAGCTTGTATCATAGCTCTCAAAAAGGGACAGGGTTTACCTCTCTCCTTGTTCTCCTCCAACTCACATTCTACCAAAGATTCCAATGCCATGGATGTCGACACCATCTGCTTAAAAAAGCTCTCTTCAGCTGATTGAGCCCAGTGCATTAGAGAGGGACTTTGCTTCAGATGCCACAAAAAGGGACACAGCACAAATGAGTGCTGATCCTCTCAGACACCTGGAAAACCTAAGGGAAATTACTGTCCTCAGCAAGTCTGAAACACTGAAACCTCTGAACCCCCCATATCCACCACTGCCACCATTGCTCCCATCACTCCCATCGATGCCTTTATCCAGAACCTCACCACCAAGGGCAAAACTCCTGAAGACATTCTCCGAACCTTGAAAATCTGCTATGAGGATGATGGAGAAGATGTGGCTGCTGCCACTACCTTCCCAGACAATGAGGATTTTTGATTTGGGAAGTCACCTCGATGTCTTCTTCCCATGACTTGTCCCATGTATTAGTAGCCTTGCCAAATGAATGAACTATTCATCTCCCAATCAAATTGGCTACTGGAACACAAATCATTGAAACCACCACCCTCATTGACTGTGGTGCCACTGGAAATTTCATTGACATCAGTCTCTTGTCCAAGGCAAATTTCCCCCTGCAATGCTTTCCCAAGCCTATTCAAGCATATAATGTAGATGGAACTGCAAATGTCAAAGGAACTATCAGATGGAAGGCCCACACAGACATCCTCTTCTCCCAATCCAGAGAAAACACTGATCTTATGGCCCTCAGCCTTGGCTGGCAACAAGTGATCTTAGGAATGCCCTGGCTGTGCAAATGGAACCCCAGAATTGACTGGTTGGCAAACACCATTGTAAAGTAGCTTCTGAGTTCTGGGGGATAGGGAAATTCAAGGTGGTCAGTAGCAAGGGGGTTAGAAGGATATGAAATGTTCGACCCTAGGGATTCAAAAAGAGAGGATAGAGAGGAGGAGAGTGCTTAGGCAATGAAGGCCCTTCAGAAAGGTTCATAGAAGAGTCTGAGTGACTCTAGAATGTGGCAGATATGGATGTGGATGGATGTGGATGGTGAACGGATGATCCTAACACTTCCTTGATGGTGAGGGTAGTGAGGATGTAGTGGAAGGTCGTAAGAATGAGAGAAAAACAGAGAAAATGGCAGCAGCAACTTAGGATCGAACATGATGGGGTGAGTGAACCAAGGGGTAAAACTGACATTACAAATGTCGGGTACAATCTTTTATAGTCCAGGCATACCCGAGACTGATAGGATATGAAACAAGTCCATAGTTACTATTGTAACAACTATGCTACTTAGCTTAGAAGGGTAGAGAATGACTCACCAGCAAATCCTAAATGACAAGGACAAAGGACAAGGACAGGACGAAGCTTTCTAGGCAATCCAACCGGCGGATTGAAGCTTCCAGATATGTGGATACACTGATTGAATAGCAGATTGATTAGGATGGTCTGCGAATGGGAGAGGGAAATGGAATGATGATAAGATGGTGTGGGATATGCGGATACAAGGCCAGGGAGACATGGGTCTCCACAGTGGCTTGGGCAATCTGGGTGGAGATGGTGGTTTTGTTGATCTGTTCTCCATTCAGCCAGGCCTGTCATTTGTTTAGTCTGCGGGAGATCTTTGGTCCACATCTAGGCCTAGCCAACGTAGGAGATATTGTTGGGGAATATAATCAGGGGGTGGAGAGGCTGGTGACCTTGGAATGGAAACAGTGTTAGACAACCAATTGATCCTGGGGTTCCATTTGCGCAGCCAGGGCATTCCTAAAATCACTTGTTGTCGGCTGAGGCTGAGGACCATAAGGTCAGTGTTCTCTCTGGATTGAGAGAATAGGATGTCTGTGTGGGCTTTCCACCTGATGGTTCCTTTGGCATTTGCAGTTCCATCCACGTTGTATGCCCAAATGGATTTGGGAAGACGTTGCAGAGGGAAGTTTGCTTTGGACAGGAGGCCGATGTCGATGAAGTTTCCAGTGGCACCACAATCAATGAGGGCGGTGGTTTCGACAATTTGTGTTCCAGTAGCCAATTTGATAGGGAGACGAATAGTTTGTTCATTTGGCAAGGCTACTAATACATGGGACAAGTCATGGGAAGAAGACATCGAGGCGACTTCCTGAATTAAAAATCCTCATTGTCAGGGAAAGTGGTGGCAGCAGCCACATCTTCTCTGTTATCCTCATAACAGATTTTCAATGTCTGGAGGATGTCCTTGGGGGTTTTGCCTTTAGTGGTAAGGTTCTGGATAAAGGGATTGATGGGGGTGATGGAAGCAATGGTGGCGGTGGTAGACATGGGGGGTCAGAGGTTTCGGTGTTCCTAATTTGTTGAGGACAATAATTTCCCTTGGATTTTCCAGGTGTCTGGGAGGATCGGCATTCATTTGCGCTGTGTCCTTTCTTGTGGCATCTGAAACAAAGTCCTTCCCTAATGCATCGAGCACAATCTGCAGGAGAGAGTTTCTTTAGGTGGATGATGTCAACATCCATGGCATCAGGATCTTTGGTAGAATGCAAGTTGGAGGAGAACGAGGAGAGGAGTAAACCCTGTCCCTTCTTGAGAGCTATGATATGAGCTTTCTGCTTGTGGAAGTCAATTGCCTTTTCCATCCAGGCCTTGAGTGTGGTGGGAACTTTTTCCATGGAGTAGATCATGGTAGCAATTTGGATGTCTAACCCTTTAGCAAAGAGTCTTCATATTGCAGGGGTGTCACCTGCTTGGGATTGAGCCACCAGGTATTGGAATTTGGAGAGGTATGTTTGGAAACCGTCATCCTTTTGAGTAGCGACTTGTTTCAGGGCTTCAAGTTCATCCCTGGCCATCTCATCTATGTGGTATGGATAGAACATGTCAGCGAATGCTTTCTTTATGTGGTCGAAGTCTTTGTCTGTTGCTTTGACATTCGCATCGGTGAGGATGCACAACCAGGTATCTGCAAAGTATTTTCCTCGTCCCTTGCCCATTCTATTGAGCAAGGTCACCGATTTGACATCGTCGGTGGTGAAGGTGGAGGGATTGACTTGGAAATATCCTTCTGTGGTGTTCACCCATCGGATAGCATCTTCAGTTTCCCCAGAGAAAACTTTGGGAAGGGCATCTCTGACCATATTGGTGCTGGTGGTGGTAGACATAGGGTTTGCTGATGGTGGGACTGGGTTGGTAGGAGGTTGTGACAGGGAAACTGTGGGCAAGGGTGCAAAGATCAATGGGGTAGTCATTGGTATGACTGAAGATACTGTGGTTACTAGGGGGGTGACTGGCAGTAATGGGTTGGTTACTGGGACACTGGGTTGGGAACCAGAGGGTGGCAATGGGGTGCTGCGCTTGGATGGCAAGGGTAGTGATGCAGGGTTGACTGTGTATTGACGTCCTAAAACTCTCTTTGAGGATGAGGAGGGGTCTGTTGGGGTACTGGGTCTGGTGGGTGACTGGGTCTGTGGGGTGACTGCTAAGTCCAAGGGATTCTGGGGTGTTCTAGTTTCTTCTGAGTCGTCGGGGACACGGAAAACTTTCTTGGGGCACTGGGGGAAAATCTTGGGTTGGCTGGGGTGGTCCCACTCCTAAATAGGAGGGATGAAAAGAGATTCTTGTTCTTTTGTTATGCAAGTTGACAGACTTATGTCGAGGTCAAGAATACTTACTCTGAGGGAGGTACTCATGAAGAGACACAATGTCCTCAAAGTAAGGCTAAGGTTTGGAACAAGAGATGAGGGGACAAGGTCACAATTGGACGGATTGCAGATTCGCAAGACTGACGCTGTGATTGCATAGAACAAGAATGAAGAGAAGAGAGTACAGGCTAGGTGTTATGTTAAGGCCTGTTCCTAGCCTAACGTCGTATACTGGGAGTGTCTAGAAAGTAATCTCCGGTCGGATCCGTATCGAGAGTGTCCTTCAAGTAATATTCGATATGCAGGGAGTGGCTATGAGTAATCTCCTGCCAGATATGGTTTGCGTTGAGTAGAGTATCCTAGGGAGGATCTCACAAAGAGTCGCAATGTCCTAAGAGAGCCGTTCTGGGTGAGGGAAGGCTTCAGACGGGGTGGGTCTCAAGGCGAACCTTGGAAGACTAGAAACTAGGCTGAATTGCGTAGAACTAGCTAAGGAGCAGGATACAGGAGCAGGGGTCTTATATACTGTACAGTGGGGCGCACAGACCAAGAAGAAATGGAAAGAGAGTATCATAAAAGGAAAAGGAGAAATCGTATGAGAGGGTATCAACCAATGACTGTAAGAGAGATGGGCAAAAGGAGAAATGAAGTCAGGAGCTGGTGCTGCGTAGTGATTGCAGAGCAGCTGCAGAGAATCTAAAGGGGAAAGCATACAAGATAGAAATGGAAACCAGCAGATCGAAGGACTGGTGGAGGAGTGAGACGGATCAGAGACAAGAAAGGTGAAACAGAGAAGCGCATCTATAATGGGAACAGAGTTCTGTCTAGGGGAACAAGGTGTTGGGGATGAATCTGGAAAGGTCCCGGTACTGGTCCGGTGAGGTGAGGAATTTGTCAATGGAGAGATATGGTTGGGAGTTGGGAGAGAGGAAAATGTAGGGGATGTCGTGGAGACCAATGAATTCCGTAACACTAGGCGGGTATTTAAGTACTATGGATTACCTAAGTGGAAGGTCGTAGAACAGTGTAGAATATTGGGGAAACGTGGCTATCATGAGAGAGATAGTCAAGGGGAGAGACAGTCCTGTAACAAGATAAGAAACTAGAGAGGGAAGATCAAGGAGGAAGAGTAAGGCAGGAATGCAAGTAAGTAGTGATCAGTCTCCTCATGCAACGGGGCAAAGCAGAAGTAAGGACGTTGTGGAGACCCATGTCTCCCTGGCCTTGTATCCACATATCCCACACCATCCCATCATCATTCCTCTTCTCTCCTCCGTTCGCAGACCATCCTGATCAATCCACTATCTAATCTGTGTATCCGCTTATCCGGAATCTTCAATCCACCAGTCAGATTGCCTAGGAAGCTTTGTCCTGTCCTTGTCCTTTGTCCTCGTCATTTAGGATTTGCTGGTGAGTCATTCTCTACCCTTCTAAGCTAAGTAGCATAGTTGTTACAATAGTAACTATGGACTTGTTTCGTATCCTATCAGTCTCGGGTATGCCTGGACTATAAAAGATTGTACCCGACATTTGTAATGTCAGTTTACCCTTTGGTTCACTCACCCCATCACGTTCGATCCTAAGTCGCTGCCGCTGTTCTCTCCGTCTTTTTCTCATTCTTACGACCTTCCGCTATATCCTCACTACCCTCACCGTTGAGGAAGTGTTAGGATCATCCGTTTACCATCCGCATCCATCCACATCCGTATCCGCTGCATCCTAGAGTCACTTGGACTCTTCTATGAACCTTTCTGAAGGGCCTTCATTGCCTAAGCATTCTCCTCCTCTCTATCCTCTCTTCTTGAATCCCTAGGGTCGAACATTTCGTACCCTTCTAACCCCTTGCTACTGACCACCTTGGATCCCCCTATCACCCAGGACTCAGGAGCTACTTTACAACGTCATACTACAGTAACTAGAAAGATGACATGAGAAAGGAAGAAATTGTAACAGCCAGTACTGTGTTCATTAAGCACAAAGAGTTACTGTCCATCACCAGGACATTCAAATTGAATCAGCAACAAGTTCTGAGAACTTCATTTACTTTTCCCATATCTCTGGAGAAGCAAATTTGCTTAGTTTACCTGATGAAACCAGAACTCTATTTGATAATGATCCTCTTGCTATCCTAGTACCCAACACTCTGGAAATGTGAAGAACCTTTGCCATAGCTAGAAACGCTCTTCCAGCCACTCCAGAACAGCAGATTCAGCCATCAAGAAGTCAACCACCTTTACAAGGACAGTTGGCATTCCAACAAGGTCCCAACAACATCATTGCTTTTCAGGCTGACAGAGATCCAGAAGCAGATGATAGACTCACTCTTCCTGCTTACTCTCAACCACCCTGGTATTATGGCACCAGTAATGGAACTTCCAGTCCTGAAGGCTTGGCCCTTTCAGAAGGACTGCCTGGTAGATTTGAAGAACCAGATTTGGGACTCCTCCAAAGAGGAGATCATCCACCTAGAAGGAGCACAGAATGGAGAACCAGAGACTTGGTCACAAGCCAAGTTTCAAACTCTCCAGTATCCCCAGGTTGACTTTTGCTGCAATGGAACCCAATGCAAGTATGCTTGGGGTCAGAGCAAGGATCAAACCCTTCACCTCCACAGTGGGCTGAATCTAACTGAGAAAGAAGCCCTCATCTCAAACCACTTGGTTGATCCCTTTTATATCGATCCTTGCAAGATACATTCTACAAATCATAAACACTCTATTGTTGGATTTAGGTATTGGGAAGAAACCATCGCTAGTGCATATGAAGGCACTGGATGGGCATTCAAGACCCCTCAAGGTCAAGAAACCCCCAGATCCCTTCTCCACAATCAAGGATTCGAGATATTAAGACATTCCCACTTCCTCATAGACACCTGCACCAAACATATCTTTGAAGCTCTGACATCCAATTTCGACTTCTTTCA